>JAHQRK010000015.1:1800000-2102146 GCA_019828595.1 Aphanomyces cochlioides
CAAAACAGGCTGTGTTATTCGGCATGTAGCAATTTTGGAGCCATCTATAAAGCCGAACACGCAAGATAGTGGTGCCCCTTTGGCCTCAATGGCAGCAGCATACATGTCTAGTCGACTGACAGCGAGTCGCTTGCAAAAGTAGATCACATGCTCCCATTTGTCGAATAGAATATCAACCATGTCGTTAAATATATAGCAGATGGACTCACGACACCTACCAAACATTGGCATCATGTCCACGTATCGCCGAGGATAAGACATTCGGTTGAGTAAAATACACAGAGCTTCAAACTACAACAACGGTCACGTGCACTGGTGACAAAGACATCGGGAAGCCCATGTAGCACAACGAGAGAGTGTAATCCAGACATGTTAAAGCGGAAATTTTGTTCAGCGTCCTTGTCATTCATTTTTGTGGGATCAAACCTCACGTCAGGAACGACAGGGCGTTCAATGTGAATTCAAGCATCAGTTTACGACGGCGTTGAGGCATGGAACGAGCGCGACGAAGGAGGACGGTGATGTCTTGGATGGATAGCATTTTTACTCTAAATTTAGCCAGAAAATACAGGCACAGGCTGTACAACAACAGCTTGGAAGAGTCCACGTCTGTGTCTGCATCTGTAACTATTTCACAGACACAGATACAGAACACCACTTGCAACATCTCCCTAATGTAACATTATTTTACATGACACACAAAAGTATTAAAGATTGTACATGGAACTGATTTTGCGTCTCTTTCCAAGGGCCAGTTCCAAGTAAACTTGAAAAGAGACGCAAAATCAGTTCCATGTACAATCTCTCTAATACTTTTGTGTGTCATGTCATTGGTCAATACTATTATGCGCTCTGATTCGCTGTGTTTGAACTCATGTCGTCAGAGCAAGCAACGATGACTGCGAGTCGAAGACAATGCAAGGTACCGACAATAAAGGACCTCCAAGACCAAGCTATCTCCACGCAAGCCAAGATAGACAGACTTTGTGATGGGAGCATTTTCAGAGTGACTGAGGAACACATACAATGGCTGAAAGGAGAAACACTTTCAACCAATAGTAGGAGTGTCAGGCTCTATCAGACGATTATCACCTCTCTGACCTGATAAAGTCAAAATGGAAATTCTATCAGACGGGAGCGATTTTCATTGGCTGAGTCTGATTTTTCGTTTACTTGGAACTGGTAACAGACAAACTGTCAACATTATTTACGGTGTTTTCGATAATTAGAGAGAGCTCATACATGCCGACTCTAATTTGTCATGCTGAGTGTCTTTCGAAGGAATATTATCCGGAATATGTGTCCTCTATGGAATTCACTCCATGGAAATGTTTACAATTTGTACTTGATGGCAGGTCTGCACCAAATGGGTGACATCCCACGCATGTAATTTTTAAGGTAACTGTTTTGACATCCAGGAGCCATGAGCACCACAACACAGTAGAAGCTCCTACGTACCTGTGGATAGTTCTATCGTCGGTACCGTCCGACTATGGAACTCACTATTTCTTTGGCAGTCCAATAATGGGGGGTTTCAATCTAAATGTTGAAAAATGGTCGTTTGTGGAAGTCTCAGAAAATTTATCCAATCACAAATGGGGTTCCTTTTCATAGGGAAGTGAAAGTAATTGATTATGAGTCCTAGCTACAGCTTGTTTTCACTTCTCATGTGCACCAACCTTTTCAACGTTGGATTTATTCTCAACAGCAAATTTCTTGTTGGAAATCTGTGTGATGAAGGGTGTTTCGTTGAAAACTTGAAACCAAATTTTGACCAATCAGGTTTCATGACATATCACTCAACGTTGGAAAAATTTGGATTGAAACCCCCCAATGTCCATTGAGCTTTCGGTGGCTTTACTCATATTACAGCTGCATTGTGCCTACCACAAGGCGAATATTGTTCAAGGCCCCCCCACAGCCATACATTTTCAACTGGTCCTGGGTTGAGTTGGTATCTGTTTTGATCTTGGGGCTGTTGCGTTTGGGTAAATCTCACGTTCATGCCACACAGCATGCAATTTCTCAAAATCGTGCCAATTTTTGCTCGAATCGTGCCAATTCTTGCTCAAATCGTGCTTTTTGTTGGCCGATGTGGGTAGCGTATGCTTTTCCCCTTCGGTTAGAGCGTATTCTTTAAACGAGATACCCATCAAGGACTCCTCGACATCGAGGTAATTGGCATTACACTGTATTTTGGATTGCTGAAGTGACGCAGACCAATTTGATCAAAAATTGGCACGATTTTGAGAAATTGCGTGCCGAGTGGCACGATCATGAGTTTTCCCCGTTGCATTTTGCCTTCTCATCGCTTGCATATTGGATCTCTTTGAGGTCACACACGAAGCTCCCTTCACGAAGCTTGCATGTCCTGATAACTGCATGGGCTGAAATCTGTGGTTTCATTCTCCTCACCATGTCTTTTCTTGTCGAGTTGTTTATAATGACGCATCCGACCCATGCTCTGCTTGTCAAAACTCGGCAATGAGTTGTTATCGCGCAGCGTAGCCCCCAACTTCATGAAAGTCTTGAACCTCGAGGTCATTCCCCTCAATTCTTAGATTGTTCGCACGATCTGTCCTTTCGTTGCACGTCGTGTATCTCTCCTTGCTCTCCTGTGAATCAGAAAGAATGGCGTCGAGTGTTGCCGCAGCACATTTCACATCAGCCCTACCGTAGGGTCAAAGCATCAAGGTCCTCGGCATCATTCCATCAAGACTTCACTGCGAGAAAGTGGTGCACAACGCAGCGACGTTTGAAACTTGTGCAGATTCATACAACAAAACTGGCGTGGTGCATTTTCAAGGAATTGATCATCCATTGTCCTCTGACAGCCAACAACATTGTCTTCTCGTCTAGAAAGGCATGGAAGATGTTGTCAAATGCCGTTGGGTTGTAAATTTCGTCCGATTGTGAAGTAAACACGCCTGAAACAAGATTAGGATGTTGTCGTTGCAACGTTCAGAGAATATGTTTTCAGCTTGTGACGTGCTCGAGTGTGCCAGCAGTCCTTTCGGAACAATAGACGACAAAAAAGATTGCACCATATATTCCGCTCATAGTATCTCAGTGAGATTAAGCTTAGTCCATCCAAAGCCAAGCTTTCCACGTTCGATTTCTTTCTCTAGATCATGCTAGTCTTCGTCACGAGTAACTCAGTAGGACAAGTCAATAAGCTCTTCCTACACGACTAGATGTATGCATAAAGCCCCAACTTGGACGATTGCAAACTCAGCTAAGTTGGTCATTTGAATTATAACCAATCCAATTGCATATTTTAATTATATAGCCAATCATATGCTTCTAAGTATTTAATTTTAACCAATCATATATCGAAATTTCTCTTCAGCTATCACACTCTGTGGAGATCGGGCTCTGACATGGCCGGCAATGCCGTTGGTCTTGCTATGTTGTCTCTTTCCTATCGATTGGACTTTGACTGACTACAACGATAAAGAACTCGCAAGCTTGGCCTTGTGGATCCTCCAGTGGTAAGTTTGGTGGCACTTATGGTGAGATCCTTTGTCTCTTTTGCATTTCATGCGTTCGAGCCACGAACAAACGTCGGTGGCCTTTCCAAGCAGATGTCCCCTGGCTGCTTCCGAATTTCACGCTCTCTACCTTGACAAAGCGCTGGCGTATAGAATGACTCGCAGGCTCTTCTTTAGCTATTCCTGGAGGCCGCAAGACGCTCATAAGATGATGGGCTTTTCAAACTGTCAACGGGCCAATAATCTGATGGACAATGGCGATGTTGAGCTGTTCGGAACAACATGCTACTTTTCTGTCGATGCCGCGACGGGGTGGTAACAATTGGACAACAAAATCATCCTGGAAGACCTTGTGTCATTGTACATTTTGCACGCCATGGCGCAGTTGAAGCTTCTCGTGGTGCTCCTCCTTGCCCTCCTTGCTTTCGTCTCGGCTGACATCAATGATATCTCCGTCGATCGCAAGTACATCAAAGTCGGCAAACCTCATCTTGATGAAAATGGCGAAATGGTCCAAGACCAAGTCGAGCAAATCACGCTGCGTGAACACAAGCATGACCCGAATGTCCCAGTTAAGAAGGCGCCAGCCAGAAAACAATTTTTCTTCACCGCCTTGGCCTTGGCTGCCAAAGGTATTGCTGTCGGAGTCAAAGTTGCCAAGGGTGTAGCTCTGGGTGCCAAGCTTGCCAAAGGTGCTGCAGTCGCTGCTAAGGCAGGTAAAGCCGCAGCTACCGCCAGTAAAGTGGCTGCAGGAGCCAAGAAAGCTGGTGCTGTCCTTGGCAAGGCTCAAAAGGTTGTCAATACTGTCCAACGAGGTGCCAATGCTATTCGTAACGGAGTGAACACCGCGAGAAACGTTGTGAAGCGTCTCCGTGGACGAAAGTTGAGCGAATCGAAACACAAATTCATTGAATAGACCCCGTGACTTGAATATATTACGATACATGGAATATTCTGGAGCTAAAATCCTCTACTGTGTTCGATTCCACGCGATAGAGTCATCCATACCATTGGAGATTTCCGGAAGGATTCCAGCTGCTTCACGGCGCTAAAATTCGTTGATCAATTCCAGCGAATGCCCCCCTCGGCCCCCCACCGACCCTCCATTGTGTTCCCTCAAGGTCTATTAGATCACCAGACAACTATAACCCTTGCCAAATATCGTACTCAAGAGCTTCAAACCCAATTAGGATAAGACTGTGATGGGATGATTCCCCCCGGACAGTTATAAACCTCTTATGCTCCTATCTCTCCCCTGCTTCCCTGAGCACTACTACATCGCCAGGTGCAACCACAGACCTTTGACTTATAGAGTAGTTATGAGCCAAAGTCAGCTGGAATATAGCTGTGATGGCTCATTCGTCCCCACAGATCCATCATATCCCCCCACGCAATCCCCTACACATTCCCCTTCACCTCCAAGCTTTGGAATCCTTTTAGAATCTGCTATTTCGACTTAAATAGCGCCATCTTAGCTTAAAGTATATGGCCCCTCAGCAACAAACCCCGTGGGGGGAGTTGACACAATGCTGAACCTTCATAAATCTATCGGGCCAACCTCTGTACAAGCTTCAAAATTCGCTTCTGCATGCAACACTTGATCGATTTCGAGAAAATAGCGGAAGGAGTGGCGGAAACTTTGCTGGAAGATGGTCGGCGAATTCGAAAGGTGTCCATCCATACCATGGTACTTTGAGGACGATGGAGGCAAACCTTCGTGGTTATAACATTATACAGGTCTTTCGATGAGAAATTGTGAGAGATCGCATATTTTGCACCTAAAATATGCATTTATAGAGGTTTTCCAATACCAACCAATTGAAAGATGTGCAATTTGTCGATCATTAGACAAGTCGATCGACATCGCCGATGAGCTCCGGGATGCAAGATTCCCAAGCGCTGACAGCCCATCTCCCTGTCACTGCGAGCCATCAGGCCTTGTTCAAGAATATGGCCTCCGGCGCCGTCGCTGGTATGGTCACAGACTCGATTTTGCTACCTTTCGACACTGTCAACCTTCGCATCAAAGTGCAGCTTCCTGAATCGCCAAAGTATACTGGGATTGCACACGCGTGGAAGACAATCTTCCGGGATGAAGGTGTGCGTGGCTTCTTTGGCGGCCTTGGAACAACACTCAAGATGGCCCCAATCAACACTGCTGTCTACTACTCGGCCTACGAATTTGCCAAGATTTCGGTGAGTCCCAACGATCCTGGAAGAGCACCGACAGCTTACATCTTGCGCTCATAGATTGTATCAGTCGTACCAAAGGAACAGGAACCTCTCGCGTTCTTTGCTGCCGGAGCCTTTAGTGAATTCTGCAGCTCCATCACAAATGTCCCGACGGAAGTCATCAAAGCCCGCATGCAACTCGGACGAAACCCGCGGAATGCCTCTGGTGGATGGATGAAGGAAACCACCAACTACCGTGGAACCATCGATGCCGTGACTTCTATCATCCGATCTGAAGGTTTGCTCCATCCTCGTTTTCCTACTTCAACCATTCTTCTCTAGGCGCCAAAGGACTTTACTCTGGCTACAGTGCTTGCTTGGCCGTCGATGCATCCTACTCTGGCTTTGCCTTTTTATTTTATGAACTCTTCAAGCAATTTCACAGGTACAAGTGTCCATTGGCGAACTGCCTTCTCACTTTCGACCAGGGAAACCTTTGATCGACCTGCTACTGGCGTTGAAACGACTTTGATCGGTGGTCTAGCCGGTGGCTGTGCGGCATTCCTCACAAATCCGCTTGATATTGTCACTTTGCGACTCATGACTCAAGGTACAGTCCTCCTTTCTTTGCGAGATTTTATTTGTCTCTAGGCAACTCAAGTAGATACCGTGGTCTATTCCATTGCATGCAAAAGTCTTTGGCCGACGAAGGTATTGCAATCCTCTGGAAAGGTTCGGCTTGTCGTATGATGAGTGTTATTCCCGGAACGGGCATCTCGTTTGGTGTGTATGAAACCGTGAAAGCTTTCTTGAACGAGGGCGACTTGTAATTTAATATGAACTGTAAAAATCTTCCACTTTCTAGCCTTCAGACAATGGATGACTTCCAAAACCCTCGCAATTCTTTTAGCTTTTTGATTTTGCGAGTGATAATATTATTTTTCAGCTCGTGATTTGGTTGAGAAAGGATTCCTTTTGCCTCCAAAACTGAAGTACATCGCAAATTTGAAGCCATTTTATTGAATACCCCAAACAAAGCAACTGATGGTTTGCCGCGACGGTCTGCTTGGTCCGTAGCAACGCCATTACAGATAACGCCGGAATTGATCGACACAGTTGTACATCCAAAAATAATATAATTCCTAAAAACTGCCCATTTTAGAATTTCATTCAAATTTCAACCAATCAAAATTCAGTAATGTAATCCAATGAAAACAATGTAAAATCTGGGCAATACATTCCGATTGGACAGGATAAACTCAAGTTTGATTGGGTAGAAATTCCCGCGCACTCAAAATTCAAATTCAATCAAAGCCATGTTGTGCCTCTTTCCTGACTGTCCATCTCCATGCACAAGCCGACGATGCTTGATGTGTCATGGTGATGCACACCACATTTGCTCGAATGAGTACTTTTCTTCGGTCAACTTCGAACCGCCGTACGATGCAGCTTGCTGTTCTCAGACATGCGCTGACCAGTACATTTCTGAGGAAACTGTCCATGATCTCGTCATATATGACAACGTATCAGTCAATAGGAAGACTATCCTGCCAAGTCATCCCCGCCGACATTACTTCATACGCGATCGAATCCGCCTCATTGAGCTGTATGACATGCTCGGCGTTCCAAATGTCAAGAAATTTTGTCTCGACGAGAATGTGCTACGCACTACGTTCCTTGGTTGGCTCAAGAAAAGGCAACTCTATATGAGTCATCAAGGCTCTGGTAAGAGGATGTCTCTTGACGGTCAAGGGCGTCATGAAGCAATTCTCTCTGGTCAAGAGCTTGTGACTTTTATGAAGGATGTCCGTCGAGAAGAACACGTTTTGACAACCGCCCACATGGTGACGTGGATGAAGACTCAATATCCGTTTTGGCTTGGTGCCTACCTTGCCAACAAGAAGAATGACGTGCGCGGCTATAACTCACTGATACATCTATGCCAGCGCTTTGCCCACCGCCATGGTTTTTCTCAGCGTGTGGCATGCCTTTCAAGGTTGAAACAAGAAGAGTTGAAAGAAATTCAGGCTGACTTTTCCAAGCAGTTCTGGGAGAAGTACGATGGGTACAACCTCTCTGAGATTTTGAATGTCGACGAAACTGGTGTCTATTATGACATGCCTCCTCGTCGTACCTGGGCTGAAGTTGGTGGTTCATCCAAAGTTGACAAGTCAGAAAAGCACTCAGATAGACTCACGGCTGTATTGACAATCCGAGCTGATGGTATATGACTTAATGCTTCACTGATTGACGTTATCTTTATAGGAAAGAAGCTGCCGATTTTGTTCATTGTCCATGGTAAGCCTGGTGGCAAGGTGGAGTCTGACGAGATTCCTACCTATCCTCAAGGCCATGTCTATGTCGTCCAACAAGAGGCTTGGATGGACGACCGAGTATGGCACATCTACCTCCAAGAGCTTTTGAAGTATGAGTTGGTTGCTGAGAATCCCTCGGTCATATTGGCAGACAACCTGAGTTGTCATGTGAGTCATTCCTCAATTGAGGCTATATGTCTAGATCTCTGTGCAAGTCTCGAGCCACTGCCTCCTAACTCTACCAGTGTGTGCCAGCCCCTCGATGCTGGGGTTATGGGTCCCCTTAAATCAAAACTCAGATCACTGTGGCTGAAAGAAAAACCTGTCGTGACTGCTGCCGAGAAACGCATGATGATGATCAAAAGGACGATCACTGCTTGGAACTCCCTCTCACATGACGTTATCAAATCGTCATTTTCCAAAGCTGTGCCCAAAGTGTACGAGTTGTAGCTAATACTAAAATACTGTCTGAGTTTCTTTGTTAAAGCCTGGCTATGATCGGGTGAGATAATTCTCACCTTAACTCGACTTAGGTGCTGTTGGACTTGACCAGCGTTAAAGGACAGAGACCCATAATGATGTTCCTCGCGTGCCAAGACTGGTGGAAGTCAGCAAATATCGAGCAATTTGACCACGCCCCCGAAGGTTTTCAGCGAACAAGTAGCTTGAAGACAGTACTATAGTATACTAAAAAAGTAAACTAGACTTTGTATTATCGATTAGAAAAACTCCTGTATTCGATAATTTTGCTCATCGTTGTCATTCATACTACTATTACCTACCAAAATCAATATCCCATGTGCAGAATTGCGTTCTTCCCACTCAAAATGTATTCGTCAAATATTGTCTATTTTTAGGCCAATCAAACCACGTTTTGCATTTTGGAGACTGGCACCGTCATGAAATTTATTAAAATACAAAATTGACTCACATACAAATTTCCATATATACGGTGAGTACTACTGTGTCGATCAATTCCGGCGTTATCTGTATAGTTTTGAAGACGGAAAACTTGTCGCTGGAGCTGTTGGAAATGTTGCTACTTGTCTTACGCGCGTTTCCTGGTGTAGTCCAGAAATCCGGCGATGATAGAGTCGCGTATGAGATGGTCACTGGCACAAGATGCCTTGATCAAGCTGGGAGAGAATTTGAATATCAAACCATAGATGACATAATATTTATCCATACATCACCACAGGTGTATGTATTGAATTCTTTCCTGGTGTAATTACAATTCCAAAGTAGTAGATGACAAAATATTTATGCATGGATCGTGTAGTAGATGAAAAAAATATTTATGCAATTCTGAAGTCAAAGAACTCTGAATTTCAATAGTTTGTATTTAGTGTAGTTTGAAGCTCACAAATCTATAAATAGAACTTCCTGAAACTGATATATTTCTCATTTCTCGAGCATGATGCGACGCGTGAGTGAAGACTATCTCGCCATGGCTGTCTCTTTGAGGCTGGTCCATCCATCTGACGAGGTACTACCATATATTACCCAGGATACAATCAATCGTAATGCCAACACCGATTTTGGGAAGTTGGTTGCAGTTAAAAAGGCCCTAGACTTCCTTGCACTGCATCAAGGTTTCAATGTTAAACAGCAATATCGAACTAAAACTTGGGGAAAATGGGCCTGTGCCTATGCAAATTGCTGTTTTGTTGTTAAAGCTACAAAGCGCGTGTCAGGCTCAGTTCAAATTACAAGCATGGATTTGACACAGAATCATCCCTTATATCAAGAAAAACCAATTAGACGTCATCCAGGCATCAGCCACGATCTGGTAAAATCTCATATTAAAATCATAACATGTTACTTTCACAGATAGTACAAACAGTTGCAGCAAACAGTCTTCAAGCCAGTATTGCCCCTCGCAATCTGATTGGGAAGGAAATTCAACAGACTGTGCTGTCTGTCCTTGGCCATGAAATCTCAGCGTCAGCTGCAAACAAGGCCAAAATGCATCTTGTGAAAAATTTGTATGGTGCAATTGACGAAGCATTTGAAAAACTCGAATCCTACTTTGAAATTGTTGTTAAAAAAATCCAGGGTCAATTGCGAAGGTTCAAAAGTCCCATGGAGTTTTCCACAGGAGTCTCCTTATTCCGCATTTTTGCATTGCTGCCATGGAGTTTTGTCAACCAGTTGTCGCTTTGGACGGTAATTATCACTAAAACACTAAACGTTTGTCTAATCAACATCTAGGAACGCATTTAAAAGATTTAATGAATAGCAATGGCGTTCTTTTGGTTGCCACCACGAAAGACCCCAACAACCACTTGCTAGTACTCGGTAATAATAGTGAATGATCTACGTGATTACGATACGATAGGAATTGCTATCGTCCCTGTTGAAAATTACGACAATTGGCAATGGTTTATGCGCCATTTACAAACGGCTGGAATTTTAAAAGGCGACGTGGTCATCTTGTCTGATCGAGACAAAGGTTGCATCGCATTAGCCGTGAATTTACTTCTTTTAGGATTAAAAAAGCATGTGTGGATGTCTGTCCTGAACTATCTCATCGATTTTGTCTACGGCATATCGTGGCGAATATTCGATCAGCCAAGGACATGTCCTTGACTCCAGATGAAGAAAGACTTGAATATCGTCTAGCAACTCGATCCTGTAGAAAATCTTTCGATAATGTGTCCCACAAGTTGTTGTCGACAAATCCAAGTATGTAGCATTCTAGCCATTGTGGTAAATGGGCGTCGTAGAAGCTTTTAAGTATTTGATGAATGAAGAAACACTGCCAAGAGAGAACTGGGCTTCATACGCTTTTTCAAGCCCAACTTTCGGTAATGTGACGTCTAATTTGGGAGAATCAGCAAACCAATGGCTTGGAAAAGATTTGCGCAGTTCAAACGTCCTTGAACCCCACTTCCTTTATCTTAAACACTTGGTCGAAAATATTGTGGATCGGAGGTGAGCGTCACGCCAGATCGGCTATGATAAACTGTGTGTAGAAAGCTCAGCTCCAAAATTCCAGACGACGGGTTAACTCCTTGTCATCAAAAGAGATTCGACGATCTTAATTCTAAGGCAAAGCTTGTCAAGGTATTTCTCACAGTAGTTTCTAAATGTCCAAAACATCTTGTCAGATTCTGCCAAGTACACCGGGCAAAGAATATCTGACCTTCTATGATGACCCTGCCGCTACATCGTGCCACAAATGGCGCAATGTTCATATAGCCAGTCGTGAGTGCGATTGCCGTGACAATCAACGGCCATGTGTACATGCCACAGCCTGCCTAAATGCAGCCAACACTAATCCACTCGAATTATACAACAAATGCTATTCAACCACGAACTTCAAGGCAATCTATACCGCCTACATCAACGCCCCAGTTCCACACAATTTGATTGCGTCAAGCAACTGCAAGGCTCCTTCATCATTGCTTCAAACGGACAGCAATTTAAGTCGCGGCCCAAAATCAAAGAAGCGCAAGCCATCGCGTGGTATGGACGTCGAATCGTCCCAGCGTTCATCAAAATAGGGGTCTGAGCTTTCATTTCATTCATTCATCTAGCTATCATGCTAATTAGATAATTTCATGCAGTTGTTCATATCCAGTCTTCTCTCACTCGCATGATGGCTATATGTTGCTTCAGCATATCCGTAGTTCATAGTGTGATGATTCCTCAATTATTCAGAGTGGGTACACAGTCGCTTTCCACGGAGGCAATGGCAAGGCAGCTTGCATTCCGATGCCACTAGCATCCACAACAGACTGGCTATTTGTGGAGGGCCAGTGGCATCAGCATGGAGGCTGCTTTGCCATCCACGAAGCTTGCAAGTCCATCATGGGCTATGTGTTGTGTAAGCTTGTTCTGGTCGTGCGGAGTAATCGCGCACATCAGAAGAACACAAGAGATGAAGTTGGTGCATCTCTTGCTTGCACATCGAATCTGAGTTCAACATGGTCGGGTCTACTTGTTCCCTAGTGTTCTTGTTCCTTGGTGTTCTACTTCAAGTTGAGGATGAGTGTAGTTCAACTTGGCGTAGCCATGCTTAAACTAATTCAGTTTTCCATTTCCACCAGTGTGCACAAGTCCGTCCCAACCGGGACTGCAGAATAAAACTAGTTTTTTCTGCGTGGAAGAAACCTCACCCAAGAACACTTGTCGGCCAACATGAGTTCTCCAATTGCTCGCGTCCTTTCATCGATTGATGACAATGAAGTCTCTGCCGGTCTGGTCCCCGAGGAGGCTACCATGTCTCAAGCGAACGACGTGAATGATCATTCTGAGGCAGCTCCGTGCCCTGACTCTGACCAAGTTGTCCCGGAACCCCGCCCGTCTGATACGTCTCTTATCCATGCTTTTGGTCAAATGAGACTTAATACACCCCGCCACTCAGTTATGACAATGCCGCTCACGCCCGAAATTTTTACGCAAGGGCCGTTTTCTGATCCAAAGAGACGACTCTCGTATGATGCAAATGTTGCTCCACATCTTGAATCAAACAACATTGAAGACACTGGTATCCGGATGGAAGAGGGATCCGGATATGCTGGAGCTCGATTGCAAGGCATGCCTCAACTACCAACCCCTCCTCGCTACGATGGGACCACGGCAAACGAAAAGAAAAAGTTCATGCAGTTGTATCAAGAGTACTGGTTCCAGTGTGCCTCCCTACGCCAGCTTGGATTCCAGCCCTATGTGATGCCGGTGGGAGCCGTCAGTGTCGAATGCTCAGTGTCAACTTCCCAGACCCATCGACTTGAACCATTCATGGGTGACCCGGTTTACGCTCGTGGCCGTGTTCAATTGAAAACAGTCTCTCTCGCCACCTCGGCAGGCCCCCTACTGCTGCGAAACATCTCAGCTTGGGTAATAGATGATGCACTCGACACGCCACGTTTGATCCTATCACGTCCAGTCATGGAAACTCTCGGCTATTCTTTGGACGCGCTGCTAGTCAGAGCTCGTGCAGTCAAAGCTGATTGGAATTTGGCGGTAAACGAGCAATCATCTAGATCAGCATTGTCGGGTGGTAGCGAATCTCCAACGAGCAGCTCCGCTTTTCGATTCTTAACCATAGACGAACCGATGGGAAGTTTCGCCTTTCAACCCTCAGCGCCAACCAATATGTTAGAGCCACTTGTTTCGGCTTTTGACGAGCAATCTCTGGATAGCGATGACATAACGTCCTTGCCTGCGTTCCTCCACCATGATCACTCCGAGGTCTCACAGCTCCTCGACGAGCGAGTGCTTGATGCAGAGGCTCAAGGCCTTACTGGAGAACACCTGGTGCGATTACGAACAATGCTGGGCAAATATCGTGACGTTTTCCGTTTGATTTTTGGTCAAGATGCTGCAGTCAGAGTGCCGCCCCTCGAAGTCCGTGTTCGACCCGGCACCCAGCCTGCTAAATGCTCTACCCGAAGATATCCGCCCGCTCACCAAAAATTTATGGAGGTCCACACATCAGAACTCGAAAAAGCTGGCCTCGTCTACCTCAACACATCGAGCAGATGGGCATCACCACCGCGAATTGTCCCAAAACGTGATGGCACGTACCGCATGACTGTCGATTTGCGCTCTGTTAATGCACGAACGATACCCCTCCAATGGCCAATGCCTCAGCTCGAGGTTGCACTGGGCTATCTCTCCGACAGCTCTTGTTATTTCACCTTGGATTGGTTCCGTGGCTATTGGCAGTTGCCTTTGGCGCCTGTGAGCCAAGAAATCTTTACAATCATGACTCATCGGGGTATGATGACCCCCACCCGCGTGTCCATGGGAGGTTCCGACAGTGTTGGCTACTGTCAATCATGCGTAGAGCTTATTTTTAAAAATGAGCTTTATCGGGGCATCTTGGCTTGGTTAGACGATATCCTGGGATATGCTTCATCCGAAGATGCTCTTTTGTCCATTCTCGACAAAGTCCTGGGTGCTTGTGTCTTGTCTGGGCTTAAGTTGCACCCAAACAAATGCTCCTTTTTCCTCAAGAAAGCAAAATGGTGCGGAAAAGTCATATCCGCGGAAGGAATCAGTCATTGCCCCGAGCGCGTTGCTGGTTTGGTTGAACTGGCAACTCCTACGACGGCTGCCCAACTGCAGAAATTCCTCTGTTGTGTTAACTGGATGCGCGCAAGTATTCCCGATTATGCAGCTCTCGTGGCGCCACTCATGGATATATTATCAGTTGCCGCAAAAACTGTATCAAGCCGCAAGCAAAAGAAACTAGACAAAGTGCTCCTATCCTCATTTGACTGGTCAGAAACGCACATCTCATGTTTCAAGAGCGTCAAGAAGTCATTACTGTCAATGGTCCCCTTGGCACATCCTAGTGGTGAAGCTGTCGTTTACTTATTTGCAGACGCATCACTTGATTTCTGGGGCTCTGTAGTAACACAGGACCCAAAAGAAGACAGTCACTTACCGTTTGCTCAACAGCGTCATCGACCTTTAGCATTTCTTAGTGGCAGTTTCAAGGGAGCGTCCAGTCGATGGTCAATACCGGACAAGGAGGCGTTTGCTATTGTCGAGACATGCAAACGACTGGAATACTTATTGCTCCGCCCTGGTGGATTCATCATATGCACGGATCATCGCAACTTAGTCTACATATTCAATCCGTTGGCCACTGATAGCACAATGCAGCGACACCAAGCTGATCGCCTCCAAAGATGGGTCATGATCATGACGGAGTTCACATATTCCATTCAACACATCCCTGGGGAACTGAATGTATGGGCAGACATGCTCAGCCGCTGGAATTATATACCGTCAACAGTGGCAACAAGTTCCATCCGTATTCTCGCTCTAGCTCCTGTGTCACCACTACAGTCCCAGGACTTTGTTTGGCCAACACTGCAAAGCATCTCGGAAATTCAGCAAGAACACCTCCCACCTCCACAAGGCTATAAGTGGAACGCCTCAAAATCATGTTTTTGTGACACCCGAGAGCGTGTGTGGATTCCTGCGAAAGCCCTCCATCTCCAAGAGCGCCTCATGGTTGTGGCTCATGCCCACCTGTCGGGGCACCGTGGTGCCGACATAACAACAGAATCATTGACGTCGTGGTGCACATGGCCAACTCTTGGTGCTGATGTCTCAAAATTTGTCAAATCCTGTCTCCATTGCATTTGTGTGTCGGGGCGTATGATTCCACGCCCATTGGGAGAAGCACTGCACGCCACCAAGCCGAACGAACTGATACACGCCGATTTTCTTACTCTGCTTCGTGACCGATACACGGAATGGAACTATGTCCTCACACTCAAGGATGACGCCTCGGCTTTCTGAATGCTCATAGGCTACAAAGCGGCAACTGCAGAAGCCTTTGTGGATGGCTTAATTCGCTGGTTCAGCATGTTTGGAGTCGTGACAACTTGGGTCACTGACCGTGGCTCTCACTTCCGAAACACGGTCGTTGAAAACATTTCTAAGCAATTGGGAACTCAGCATCACTTACTACTGCCTACTCGCCGTGGTCCAACGGTGCAGTTGAGGTGCTTAATCGACAAGCCGTCCGTTGCATTCGTACATTACTCTCCGAAATTGGTCTCCAACCGAATGAGTGGTCTAAGGTACTACCCGCTGTTCAATCTGCCCTGAATAGTCAGCCATCACCTCGTCTGGGCGGTCTTGCGCCAATTACCGCCTTTACTGGCCTTCCTGCTCAATCCCCTCTTCGATTTGTTTTTGAAACAGCCCATGGTGAAGCAATCAATATGTCCATCGATGAGTTATCACAATCTTGGCATGATCACTTGGCATCGCTATCAAATACATTGGATACCATGCACCGACACATTGCCAAGGTCAGTGCAATTTCACGACGACAAGCCAGAGAAAGTAGAGCACGCAAGGCCAAGATCACAAATTTTTCAATTGGTGACTTCGTTCTCGTTGCTATAATCTCGGACCATCCCTCGAAACTTTCAGCTCAGTGGCGTGGTCCAAAAAGAATTGTCTAAGTGGTATCTGATTGGATTTTCATCGTAGAAGACTTAGTTGAGCCTTTCGAACGGTCTACACATCATTCCAGTCGTTTACAAATTTATGTCGACGATCAACTATTAGTTACACAAGACTTACTTGATTTCGTTCGCTATAACGACGGCGGTCACATGGTGCGGTCCTTTCAAGGCGTTCGACGTGAAAAGGGCTCCTTTGAAGTACTTGTATCGTGGTTAGGCCTCGAGGATTCTGAATCGTCTTGGGAGCCCCTTGAAAACCTTGTCGAGGACGTCCCTGTGCTTCTGGAGCGGTATTTCAAGGCCCACCCAAATGATCCCCTTGTGACAGAAGCATCCCACGAATTCGCTCGTTTGCTGCAACGTTCACCATCGGTCCCCCAGACATACACCACGGGGCCAAAAGAAACGAAACGACAAAGATCTCAACGCGTGCAATCTCGATCCAAAAATGCAACAAATCGACCGACACATTCGTCGAAGGGAAGAAGGCACTGTTCTGGTCGTGCGGAGTAATCACGCACATCAGAAGAACACAAGAGATGAAGTTGGTGCATCTCTTGCTTGCACATCGAAACTGAGTTCAACATGGTCGGGTCTACTTGTTCCCTAGTGTTCTACTTCAAGTTGAGGATGAGTGTAGTTCAACTTGGCGTAGCCATGCTTAAACTAATTCAGTTTTCCATTTCCACCAGTGTGCACAAGTCCGTCCCAACCGGGACTGCAGAATAAAGCTTGACATTGGGTGACTCTTGTGTTTGTCGTGCTCGGCCGCAAGGCAAATCTTCGCGTGGTTCTCCTCTTTGAGGTCGGACTTGAACACATGAACTTGCACAGGCAACGAAGCTGCCGCGAGTCGGCCGTCTTCATCGTGGACCAGGATGATTCAGGTGTGAGGCTCACAAACGCAATGTTCATTCAAGGAAATTCCATGCTGAATATCCGCATAATTATCCGGATATTGGAGCTTCTCACTAACAACTGCATTTGGGTACAAAACAACTGTACCACAGTTGCTTTCAAATAATTACTCCTCGAGTGCTACATGCCCTGCAGCATGTAGACCATCGACCACGAGGCGTTTTGGCTTTCAACAATATGCATAATCGTGTGCACATTGATGAAAAATGGTTCTACATCACCAAAGTGAAAAAGCGATTCTACGCTTACAAAGACGAAGTTCTGCCCAAACGATCAGCCAAGTCAAGACGCTTTATTACGAAAGTTATGTTCTTGTCGGCCGTGTCTCGACCCCGTGGTGATGCTAACAGTCCGAATCATTTTGATGGCAAGATTGGAATATGGCCGTTTGTGAAGCTTGTCGCCGCGATGCTGAAATCAGTGGCACGTCTACCGTCGATAAGAGACCCACGAAGGCGCTTCCATAAGCGAGCCACGGTCCGCCAGTGGCAACGATAGGATGCAGCAACTGTTGCGTATGCTCCATGTTGGAGTTTACCTTTGTACGACAGCTCAAGAAGAGCCTCGTACATGTTTCGTTGTGTCGTCTCGTCAAGTTGAATTGGTCGGCGCGCGTCGTCCAGGGACTGTGTCATATCGTGGATATTCAGAGACTGAAACTGTTCGACACTTGCTAAGCGTGAATGCTAGCCTTGTTGGCTCAAAATGGATAGTGAATGAATATTGACACATTTTGTTTTTCTCGCCCAAAGCGCCAATTTTCCCCCCGCAATATCTCATGTGTCAGAACGATTCAGAACATCGCGACAGCACCCAATGAAACGCCAGATCTTGTACTTTTCTAAAAGCCAATCAAATCACACAATTGAGAAAAATTCCGCCTATAAAAATGCAAATGTGACTGGATTTATGGACCAGAGTAGTATCAATTTAACTTCGCCGAACGCACTCCTTGTAGAACAAATATACTCTGATAATTTGTACTTAATAGAGAGGTTGCGAAAAATTTTACAAGAAAAAGTCAATTTTCGCAACCTCTACTCTAAAAAAAGACATTTTTTCTTGTAAGAACTTTACAAGAAAAAATGTCGCAAATGGTGGATCAAAAATGCCTGTAAATGACAACTACAAGCAAAAATGAAGACTTTCAAATAGAAAGGGGCCTTATTTGTCTGAAAGTTTTTTTGAGAAAAGTCGACTTGAAAGTTTGACCATGGTTAGGGGAAATTTTTGTGTCCTATGATAGGATATAGAGATAATATATGGGCCAATAGAAATATTTAACAAAGTTCAACAACCTCGCACATTGCATACTCTACAGGGCCAGGCAAACAATATCTCGTCCATAGTCGGCACGGAACATGCGGAGTACCTAACGTGGTAGCATCCTCTGATAGAAATAACATCTTGGTTAGCCTGAGACTACACCAACAGAAAATGGAAACTAGCAAATGCCATTTACAGAGCTTCAAAAACTTATGAATTTCAATTACTTTCACATCCTATATTTCATTGCTTTATTTATTTTCAAGATGAATAAGTTTGATTCGCCAAAATTAAAATAGGTTATCAAACCGATACCTCGAGAACGAGATCGATTCGTTGAAAATGGAGTACAAATTTGGATTCCCCTGGAAATTCCAATTCTGGGCATGTCAAAATCTCCATTTTCGAAAAAAACAAAATAAGGCTCCGTTCTATTTGAGTGTCTTCAAATATTTTCTTGAAGAATCAGCCAATCAGCATCTAGGAAACTGCATCGACCAATAGGAAAAAAGTACCAGACAGTCCTTTTCTGACTGACACACAGCACTGGCATGATTCATCAAGGTGTGCTTCTCAACTTGCCACAGTTTGAAGTGGAAAACCAAATATACACACATATTTTCACTGGAGTCACTCAACAACGTTCGTAGTACACTCTCTGATTGTGAGGATCAGGAGTGACTACAACTTGAAGAAATTTCTACTTTTCGCAAACGCTTGCAACAAGAAAAATTCTTGTAAAAAAATTGGAGGAAATTACAAGAAAGAGTCAATTTTCGCAACCTCTCTATTCCTCTTTTCATGCTCATTTCAACTGTACTTTCCAATTTTCTTGATTAGTTTTGGATTGGAAGGAATCTCAACTTTTCGTCAACCAAGGGTGCGTCTGGCAAAATTTCAAAATCAATATGCCATTTTCAGCTAAATTGGGATCAACGATTTATGGCATATTCAAAATGGAGGTAAAACCTCTATTTCGTAAAATGCCCCCAGTGAGTATATCCCAACCAAAAATATTGGATTTGGTGCAAAACTCTTGGAGATAAACAAGTTCATATTTTGACCTAAATTATTGAATTTGGCCTCAAAATGGCATTTTGGGCTTATTTATTGTAATATTTTCGGTCGCCAGGCGGGCCCCAAAGCATTTTCGGCCACGACTGAGGGTTTACGCTGTTTTAATGAGGGAATTTCTCACTTGTGTTGAGAATTAGAGTAGTTCAACTTGGCGTGGCCATGCCTAACTCGTGTGCACAAGGCTGTCCCAACCGGGACTGTGTTGAAGCTTGAGGAATGTAATCTCAACTTCTACATTCTAGAAAGCTCTCTAAACTATGAAATGACTTGCGTGTTGCATATTCCAGAAGAGAAACAACGACAAAGAAGACCACTGAATTCACACTAGGCCTAGCTTTCATTCTAACTGCATAATACACTTCCCATTTTTCTCCCTAGAGGTTACGAGCCCTCTACCGCCGCCGCTGCCGCCGCCGCTGTTGACCGAGCCTCCGACGCACGATCAACACCCGTCCGCCGCCAAGCCGTTACACCCGCGTCCCGCGTTTTTTTCCTGCCGCCGCCGCCTGCCGAGCCAAAAGTCGCCGTAGCGTGCGCAGAAGACCTTCAACACTAGCAGCACTACAGATCCCTGCCTGGACTCCTATTGTGAGATCTCAGGTTAGTACACTGCGGAAAGGGCTGTAAGCTAGCTGTTGATTGGCTGAACTCCTTAGTAGAGTTTGCCGTTTTATGAAGAACCCCGTCGAAGCCCTTGTCTCCAAGACCGATATCAACCGGATTCGGAAGAAGCGCCAAGTCAAGTCGAAGACCTCAGCGACTCTCCGCACGCATTTCAGCCGCCTCAACCCGAAGACCACCGTCGACAAGATCCACAAAGACTTGATCGAACGTGTGCAACGAATTTCGAAGGTTCTAGAAACTCGAATCGCCGAAGAATTTCTGGGGAACATGAACCGACTACAAGGAGGTCGAAGTTGTTATTAATGGACAACTCCCTTTAACTGCTGACGACTACTCCTCCAAGAATCGATTAGCGCGAGCTATCATTCTCGCTGCTCTCGATGACTTGCATGTGCGCATGGTTGCTAACTGCTCCAA
Source organism: Aphanomyces cochlioides (assembly GCA_019828595.1). NCBI lineage: Eukaryota > Oomycota > Saprolegniomycetes > Saprolegniales > Verrucalvaceae > Aphanomyces > Aphanomyces cochlioides. Next base: position 1,820,221 of record JAHQRK010000015.1, read on the forward strand.
TGCTGCCGATATAATGAAAGTACTCCGTGATCGTTATGACAACAAAGTCTTCAATGGCCGTGGTCAACTGATCAATGCAGTAACTCATTTACGCATACACCCTACTGAGTCTGCACGAGCGTATTGCGACCGCTTCAAGATGGCCGTTGATGTTGTTTTCAATGCGAACATTAAGATGGATGAGGAACTCATCGTCCACTTCTTCTTGGATGGTTTGGACTCTCGCTTCGAGACGTTTGTGCAATTGCAATCCCAGTTATTGCAAAACGCAGTCATTAACCACATGACCCTGCCAAACTTATTTACCGCATTGATCCAAGCTGGCACTCGAATGAAGTCGAATTCCAACGGCTCATCCTCTCCTCCTGTCGAAGAGACTGCTTTATCGGTGCGCCACAATCAACGTCGCAAGCCACGACGAAACGTAGCCGAGCCATCATCCTCGAGTACTGGAACAGTGTTGGCTTATTGCAACATTCCCAACCACACTGAAGCCACTTGTCGTCGAAAACAACGTGGTCAGCGACAACAGACTGCTTCTCAGTCGAATCCACGTCGCGTGCAATTTGATGCCTCTTCTTTGACTGCGCAAGCTTCCGAGACCACTACGAACACACGTCGTAATGCTCGTTCGTCCGTGAGCATGCTGACATTCGGAGCTCACTACACTCTCCATGCCTTTGAGTCCCATGTTTCGTCATCTGCATGGATTCTAGACTCTGGAGCATCGGATCACCTTTGCAACGATGCTTCATGGTATGAGGATCTCCGTCCTTTTGAGGGTTCAGTTAGAGCCGCCAATGGAAGCGACATGCCGGTTGCAGGCATCTGTTCAGTCTTGCTAGAGATGAACACATCTACTGGTTCTGTTCCAGTCACTCTACAAGATGTTTCGTTCGTTCCGAAACTTCAATGCAACCTTTTCTCCTTGTCGCGAGTAACTGATCGAGGCTTCAACTCTCAGTTCCAGCGCAACGAGTGCTACGTCACTCTTGATGATGTTGTATACGCTTAAGGCCACAAGCGCGATAACTTATACTATCTCGACATTGCAAATCCCTTGCCAACTCAATCGCCTTCTACCCCACACGTTGGTTTGTCTATGACAACTTCCACTACTCCCAATCCTGCTGATCTTTGGCATGCTCGCCTTGGTCACATTAGTGTGAAGTATACCACTAAGACGTGTAAATACACTGATGGCATTGAGCTTGATGACTGCAAACATGAGTTTTGCGAAAGCTGCCTTGCTAGGAAACAGTCTCGTTTACCCTTCCCCAAGCGCTCTCTATCCACAACTGAGGAACCGTTTGCTTTGGTACACTCGGACATTTGTGGACCAATGCGTCATCCAGCACTTCGTGATCGATCTCGGTATTTCATCACATTTACCGATGATTTTTCGCGTTATGGCTTTGTGTTCTTTCTCAAGAACAAGTCGGATGCTCTCCAAGCGTTCAAGGAGTTCACTGCCTACTGCCGCACTCAGTTCGATCGACCGGTGTGATGTCTCCGTTCCGACAATGGCGGTGAATACTTCTCGACTTTATTCTCCGAGTTCTTACTCGAGAATGGCATACAACACGATGCGACCGTTCCTCATACCCCGCAGCAAAATGGTATCAGTGAACGCATGAATCGCACTCTCGTCGAATGTGCAAGATCATTGCTTCACTTCTGCAAAGCACCTTTGCGATTTTGGGCCGAAGCCGTGTCTCATGCCATGTACCTACGGAATCGGACATACTCAGCGTCCACTCCTGGTACGACACCCTTCGAGAAACTCTGGAAGTCGAAGCCTGATCTTGGTAACTTGCGTATTTTCGGCTGTGAAGCTTATGCGCATGTGGAACCGCATCAACGCACCAAGTTTGCTTCCAAGACGATGCGTGCAATCTACCTTGGGCACGAACCTAACGTCAAAGGTTATCGTCTTTACACCTCAAGCCCAGAACGCATCATCGTCAGCCGTAATGTTGTCTTTAATGAAACCAAGAGTTTCTTTAATGAAGAACCTTCGACTGATGAGTCTCCCGTCTCTCAGTTCATTGATGAGATCGACGATGACGACGAGCCGTCTCTAAGTGATGAGACGATAGCACCAGCTCCAGCTCAACCGGCTTCAATCGCTGAGGTTCCCACTACAACTGACGCACCTGCGATCGTTCCAAGACGTTCGACTCGTATACGTCGCGGAAATCCTCGATACAATGTGCCTCCTGTACAAGTACCTCAGTCGACATCGGACGCACCTCCAAATGCACCGATATCTACAGTCGAGAGCACAACAATCCTTTCTGAAGCTGAGACTTCTGAAACTTGCGTTGAGACTCCTCCGCAACCTCCCGATGACTCCACGACTTCATGTGTTGAGCCTGTTCAACAGCAACCACCTGCCGAATCTCCAGCGGACATTCAACTACCGTCATCACCTCAACCAACTCCAATGTCTCGCATGGACACTCCTGCTGTCACTCCCGAACTTGTCCCCGTCATGACTCCTTCTACTGTTTCGACGGCCTCTGCTTCATTCGACGAAGATGCACTTTGCGAACAGTTTGAGTCTTTGGCACTCAATGCTTTCAGCATCTTTCGACTCGATGAGGCAAACTCTGATGTTGATGAATATCAACTGAGCAAGCAACATCGACTTCTCGTTGCTTTCGCCTTGCAATCAACCGGGCTGCCTTCGACAATTCGTCAAGCCCATGCTTCACCAGAGCGAAACGAATGGATTAAGGCTACTGATGCCGAATATAATTCGTTGATTGAACATAACACTTGGACTCTGTGTGAACTGCCACCTGGCCGTAAACCCATCGGTTGTCGATGGATCTTTACGAAGAAGTACGCCGCTGATGGTACTTTGTCACGCTATAAAGCACGCCTTGTTGCTCAAGGTTTTACTCAAGTTGCTGGCGTCGACTACACTGAAGTGTTTGCTCCCGTCATTCGCACTTCGAGCATTCGTTTTCTCCTTGCTCTTGCTGCGATGAAATCCATGCACATGTGAAACATGGATGTACAAACTGCCTTTCTGAATGGAACGCTTCAAGAAACACTCTACATGAAGCAACCTCCGGGATATGTTCAACCTGGCTCTGAGCACCTTGTTTGCCGCTTGAACAAGAGTATTTACGGACTCAAGCAATCATCCCGTGAATGGAACTCTGCATTGGACTCATACTTCAAGTCACTGCGATTTACGCAACTGAAGACTGATCCATGCATCTACTTCCGTCGTACACCCCAAGGTTTAGTTTTGGTGGGCGTATATGTCGACGACTTCATCCTTTTGTCCACAAACACCAACTTAATGGACTCCACCAAGCGTGCATTATCATCTCGTTTTACCATGAAGGATTTGGGAACCTTAACTTACTGCCTCGGCATCGAAGTTGGACGCCTTGAGGATGGTTCCATACTTCTACACCAAAGTCAATACATCTCCGACATTCTTGACAAGCACGGTCTTTCCGACTACAATCCCGTCTCGACACCCCAGGACAGCCACACAGCTCCTTTGTCATCGTCAAGCTCTTCACCCTCGTTGCCATTTCGCAATGTCGTGGGCGAACTGCTCTATCTCACGACGACGACACGTCCTGATATCGCTTTTACAGTTACATTGCTTTCACGGCACCTCAACAAGCCTGAAGACGAGCACCAGTACATCGCCAAGCGTGTTCTTCTCTACCTTCAAGGAACAAAAGACTATGGCATTTGCTACAACAAGCAAGACTGCGCAGACTTCAACATTGAGCTATATGTCGATGCCGACTATGCCAATGACGTCTCCACTCGCAGATCCACCTCGGGATACCTTTTGTATCTCAATGGCTGTTTGATCTCGTGGAAATCCAAGCTGCAAAACATAGTTGCTTTGTCCACATCCGAAGCTGAATACATCTCCATGTCTTATGGACTCCAAGAAGCTCTATGGCTGAAGTCGCTGCTTGAAGAACTTGAACTCCCAGTGAAGCTACCCATCATCGTTTATGAAGACAACCAAAGCACTATCAAGATGGCCGAGAATTCAGCTCTTCAACAACGAACCAAGCACATTGATGATCGACATCATTTCATTCGAGACTTAGTCCGCGAACGCATCATCCAAATCCAATATTGCCCAACTAACACGATGCTTGCCGACATGCTTACCAAGGCTCTATCGCGACCAAAATTTCAAGAACACCTATCGAACGTCATGACCCCTCTCTCGCTCTACTATAATGAAGAAAGTTTCAATTAGGGGGGAGTGTTGAGGCTTGAGGAATGTAATCTCAACTTCTACATTCTAGAAAGCTCTCTAAACTATGAAATGACTTGCGTGTTGCATATTCCAGAAGAGAAACAACGACAAAGAAGACCACTGAATTCACACTAGGCCTAGCTTTCATTCTAACTGCATAATTCACTTCCCATTTTTCTCCCTAGAGGCTGCAGAATACATGGACACTTCTGGCTGGTGAAGCTCATTTTCCAATTTGCTCTCTCTCAACAACTAAGGGTGCGTCTGGCAAAATTTCAAAATCAATATGCCATTTTCAGCTAAATTGGGATCAACAATTTATGGCATTTTCAAAATAGAGGTAAAACCTCCATCTCGTAAAATGGCATTTTGGGAGCCTCCAGTGAGTATATCCCAACCAAAAATATTGGATTTGGTGCAAAACTCTCTGAGATAATCAAGGTCATATTTTTACCTCAATTATTGAATTTGGCCTCAAAATGGCATTTTGGGCTTATTTATTGTAATATTTTCGGTTGCCAGACGGGCCCTAAATTCTCGATCCAGACCAAACTGGTCGCGTCGCCATTGTGACTGGCGGCACTGCTGGTCTTGGCCTTGAAAGCGTCATTCAACTTTCTCGCAAAGGCGCTCATTTCATTTTCACTGCACGAAGTACTTCCCGTGGTCAAGAAACGCTCGAGAAGATCAAAGCTGCACTTGCCCCTGCTCCATGCAAGGTTGAGTTTGCAGTGGCCGAGAACGCCGACTTGACCAGCGTCGATGCGTTTGCAAGCGAATTCTTGGCTCGTAATCTTCCGCTGCATATTCTCCTACTCAATGCTGGCGTCTCGATGAAGCCTTATCGTGTGATCGAAGGCGTCGAGTCGACTCTGTTCATCGATCAAGTCGCTCATCAATTGCTAGCGATTCACATCCTCCCGCTCTTGGAACGCTCTGCGCCGTCGCGAGTTGTCATTCTGACGAGTACGTGCCATGCATATGGAAACCCACCAGACGAGGAGTTACCCAGCGAGGCGAATTACGACAGCGGCATAGCGTATTGTACGTCCAAGTTGGCAAACGTTCTCTTGGCTCATGGATTGCTCAAGAGAACGGACCCATCCAAGGTCTTCATCAACTCGGTGCATCCTGGCAACGTCGCGTCGGATATCTTCAAGACTGGCATCCACTTCTCGCAGCTTCCATGGCTCATTCGGCCGGTCGTGGAGAGCATATTTCGTTTCCTCTTCTCCACGTTTGCATCTTCGACTCAACAAGGTGCGCTCACTCAATTGTACGTGGCGACAAACCCAGATATTGTTGAGAATGCATGGCAAGGCCAGTATTTCACACCCGTGGCCAAGCTGGATGAGTCCGCTCCTTTGACTCGCGATCCTGAACTGATCGAGAAGTCGTGGAAGTGGACCAACGATGTCATCGCGCGTGTCTTGGGCCAGCAACATTAGGCAAACTCCAATTCATTTCGTATAACAAGGCATAGTCAAAGGACCGTGTCTCGCCCATTTCTGTGCCTTGCTGGGACTTACGCTTGCCCTCCGGAGAAGATTATTTTGCGCGTTCTGAGTGTTCATATGCCACAACTCCGACGAGTCGTTTGTCCTGTGGTGGAATATCTCGTTGGTGCGCTCGTCCACGCCCTTGGGTATTCCCCTCAGAACGGTTCTCTCACTCAATTGTACGTGGAGATACCGTCCAAACGACTGAAGGTTCCCCCTCTTTGAAATCTCAACATTGCAGATTTGGCTCAACGCACGCTAGGATGCCAATTGTGCCAGATCACGCAGTATGGTAAAGCCAAGTTGGTCGTAGCATTGAAGAGCGACCATTCATCGGCTCTGCTCCTTCGACTGGATCGATTCATGATCTCTGGCTGCGATTTTTCATTCTTCCATTTGCTCTCGACGACTCAAAAATGTCTTTTTCCATTGCAGACATTCCCGACCAAACTGGCCGCGTCGTGACGGGAGGAACGGCCTCGAAAGCGTCATCTCTCTCGCTTGCAAAGGCGCCCATGTCATCTTTACAGCGCGTACTGCTTCCCGCAGTCAAGAAGCTCTTGACAAGATTAAGGCTCTCCTTGCTCCTGCGTCGTTCAAGGTTGAATTCGCCATTGCTGACAACACTGACGTGAAAAGTGTCGAAGCATTTGCCGAGTCCTTCTTGGCTCGCAATCTTCCCTTGCATGTTCTCATGCTCACTTTGTTCAACAGCCAAGTGGCCCATCAATATCAGGCGATCCGCTTCCTTCCAATGCTTGAACGCTCATCGCCATCAACTGTGGTCATCGTGTCCAGCGAAGCTCACTCATATGCAAAGAAACTCGACCTTGATCTACCAAGTGAAGCTTCATACAACAGCTTTCGGTCGTACAGCGAGTCCAAGTTAGCCAACAACTTGATGGCACTTGGCTCAATGTAACGCTCTTCTCCTTGGATGTATCCTTGCAATACTGTAGACTCGTCATGAACTGGAAAATTTCCATGCTGTGTCGAAGAGACATCAAATGCACTGAAGCTCTCCTCGCGTTTCTCCTCGTCGCTCAGGCTTGTCGCTATTCTTACATCCTGAATGATGAAGCGAGACTTCCTCGAGACGATAGCGCCAAATCGTTCCCATGAGTCAAGCGATTATTTCGGAGGAAACCTTCACGTAAACCAGGACAGAATACGTTCAAGAATCCATTGACCAGCCTCCGCTAGCAGCATATCCAAGCGAGGTAGTCATGAACTCTGTTGAGTCTTTGGCCCTGGAGATCACACGCGGTTGAAATGGATTCCGTCAAAGATTCATTCATGCAACACACCACGTCTCTTTTGAAGTCAATGCATCAACGTGATGCCTTCAATCCCGTCAGATTCGTTCAAATCCGAGGAAAGACTGATGGCCATAATAATCCAATTTGCCAGAGCATGTTCAAGCCCATCGTCTATCTCGCGCTGTTCTCTCAAGTCGCCTTTGCCCTCAACCGCGACTGGCCAGTGTTCTGCACCACCCTCGACAGTTCCAGCAAACTCGCGACGATCTACGAGAATGCCAACTCGGAAGACTTTGCGTTCACGACATCTGAATTCAAGAGTCTCCGTGCCTTGATGGCTTCTCGGGCAAGTATTTGTGCTACCTCCTCTGTCGTTCATGTTGACTACGTTGACGAAGCGATCAAGAATGGCCGTGTGTCGTATCAAGGAGCCTGCGAACTCTGGTGCGATGACGCCCGCATACTCCACGACGACAAGTGTACGATTGACTTTGATTCAATGGATCTTGGCGTTGACTCGTCCAAGTGCCAGACTGCCAAGCAGCTTTCATTGTACACGCCAACCCAAGAAACGCCATCGTGGCAACTCTGCGTCACCTGCAATGTTGCCAAGTCGTCTCAACATGTGCTTGACAATTCAGAAGAAGCACCAACGTCTGAACCATCCTCGGATCCATTTGAGACGCCAGCTTCAACCAGCTCGCCGTCAGACTCGTATCCAAGCATATCAACATCAACGCCATCTCCAAGCAACTCACCGTCAGACTCATATCCAAGAAATTCAACATCAGCACCGTCTCCAAGCAACTCGACCATCACGCCATCTCCAAGCAACTCAACGTCAGCACCATCGACTATAACTGCACCATCAACAGCGCCACCAGCTACACCTGCTCCGAGCAACTCAGCGTCAACGCCACCACCTTCGAAAACGCCATCAAACGGCGTGGCAAAGCCATACGGCCAGTGCGGTGGTATTGGCTTCACAGGAGCTACTGCATGCTCGGATGGGTTTGTGTGCTCGAAGAAAAGTGATTACTTCAGTCTGTGTGACCTCGGAGCTCAAAGCGGCAATGTTCCCATCTGGGGTCAATGCGGCGGCAAGCTCTTCACTGGTTCGACTCAGTGCAATCCAAATGCACAATGCAAGGCTGTCAACGACTACTACAGTCAGTGCATCCCAAAGTAAGAGCAACTTTAACCATCGCGGAAATGCATCGCTGCTTTCATTTGGCTGTCGTCTTGTAAGAAGTTCAAGCTACGCACACTTTGGACCACCTCGACTTACTCCTGCTTGTTCAACACACGCGCAATCACATCGTTCGTCCAATTCCAAAGACGGTCCACTTGCTCACGGTCCACGACTCAATTCAGTCGCCCTGGTCCAATTTCGTAGTTGGCGTCAAGTACTGACCTTGCCATTCGTTCGTCTCAATGTCGGGACTCGTCGCCAAGTTCAAGCTGGATCAGACTGAAGATTGATTAAAGGTGTGACCTCCATAACTTAATATAGTGTATAAATCTATGTTTTGTAGCATAAATTTAACAGACCTTTTCTTTTAAAAATAGAAAATAGGATTTGTAAGGGCCCGTCTGGATGCCAAATAAAAAATATTGTGAAAATTCGTTATGTGATATTTTGTATTTTGGTCAAAATAATACAAACCACGTATTATAATATCACGATAATTGAAATTTCGGACTGTCTGGATTCCCACGAAAATAAAATAATCATTGGGAATTTGTGTGCATTATACGATATTGGGGAAAATATTCTACTTTGAGTAGAATATTATTTATTACATATTTGGCCTGTTTTGAAATAAATTATTGCAATAAAATTTATGCAATATTTGGCATCCAGACAGTGCATTATGCAATAATCAATATTATGCAATAATTGATCAAAATATTGCGAATTATGTCAATAATAGGTGGCATCCAGACGGGCCGTAAGTGTTGTCATATTTGATATTTATCTTTCCAAATACCATTGGAAGTGGAATCAGGTCCATGCTCTGTCGCCATGCTTGATCAAAGTTGACGGAGAGATGAGCTATCAAGCTGTTGCTTTTCTTGTCGACTTCTGCTAAAGCCACACGAGCAATTCGCTTCAATTATGTGCATATCCCAAACCTCCTGCATTTTCATATCGTCGGTAGATCTTGACAGGTCAACACAGAAGACAACAAATGCATTCCTTCGACACCAGCAGGTGCTCTAAAGTTGACGTGGTCCTTGTCCAGAGTTCGTCGCAGTAGTCGTTTTATTTTCCATTTTTCACTTTGCTCGCAACCACCACTATGACATTCTCGATTGCAGACATTCCCGACCTCACGGGCAAAGTTGCGATTGTCACTGGTAGTACGGCTGGTCTTGGCTTCCAAAGTGTCCTTGCCTTGGCTCGAAAGGGTTGTCATGTCATTTTCACAGCTCGAAGTGCTGCCCGTGGTCAGAGTGCCGTCGACAAAATCGAAGCGGACATATCGTCAGCGTCGTGCAATGTCGAGTTTGGTATCGCTGACAACGAAGACCTCGCCAGTGTTGTTGCATTTGTCGATGCCTTCTTGAACCGCAAGCTGCCATTACATATCCTTAAGCTCAACGCTGGTGGTGCGCTTAAACCCTACCAAGTAATCCACGGCGTCGAATCGACTTTGTCAACCATGAGGCTCATCAGCTATTTGCCATTCGATTGCTGCCAGTACTTAAACAGTCTGCTCCATCTCGTATTGTGATTGTGTCAAGTTCCGCGCATGAGTTTACAAACGAGCTCGACTTGGACGTTCCAAGTGAAGACAAATACAGTGGTCTAAAAGCGTACGCCATGTCAAAAGTAGCGAATATCCTCATGGAACACAAATTGTTCCAGGAGTTTGGATCGGCCAAAGTGCTCATCAATTCGTTGCATCCTGGCGAAGTCGCGACGCCGACTCCTGATACACCGATGGTGCTAACCCAACTTCCAGCCTTCGTCAGTTCGTTTCTCATGTTCCTCCTGCGGAGTTATCTCTATTGGTTTGGCTTGTCGCCTGCGCAGGGTGCTCTGACGCAATTGTATTTGGCCACTAGTCCAGACGTCGAGAAGAACGAATGGCAGGGACATTACTTCAAGCCTACTGCCAAGCTCGACAAATCCACTCCACTGAGCCGAGATCCCGAGCAAGTCGAGCGTCTCTGGAAGTGGACAATCGACGTCATTGAGCGTGTCTTGGCTACAAACTATGGGCCGTTAAAGCTTTCAACTCCAAAACGCGGTATGAACCTTGGACATTAAGTCACATATAACATGGCACCTTAGACTTTCATCGTATTCTTGGTTTTTCTTCATCGTTTGCCAGACCAATCAGCAAGATGTCCACGGAAAGGTCATCTGACTCGACCTCCGTGATGACAAGAACGCAGACAACGCAACAATTCCTCGGATTACAACTCAATTAATCAATATTTTGTTTCGGATGTTGCCGAAAACTCGATAGGTGTTGATGGATGAAAAGGTTGTCGGATGAACAAGCAAGATGGTGTCGCTTGATGGTGACATGATCCAAGTCCATGAAGACTAATCTCGTTGCGCCTTCTGATTCAAATACTATCATGTGTACGCACCAACGTGATGAACGACGACGTATGTATATGTAGTGATGTTAATCTTTTATCCTACTCGTTGGCCAAGACACGATCAATGACGTCGTTGGTCCAGTGCCAGAGACGGTCGACTTGGACGGGATCTCGACTCAAGGGTGTGGCGTTGTCGAGTTTGGCAACGGGTGTAAAGTATTGTCCCTGCCACTGGTTCTTCTCGACGTCTGGACTTGTGGCCAAGTACAACTGGGTGAGCACCCCCTTTTCAAGTGCAGTACCGAACGTGTAGAAGATGAAACCTCCAACAATTTGCACAATTGGTTGAAGAAGCCGTGAGTATTGCGCGACGTGGAGACCGTTCTTCATGATATCTGTAGTGACCAAGCCAGGATCAGCGATGTTGACGAATATTTTCGACCGATCCACACGTTTCAAGAGAGCTTGGGCCAGCAAATTGTTGGCTAACTTGGACTCTCTGTACGCTTTTAAGCTGTCGTATTCGGCCTCACTTGGTAGATTGAAGTCAACTGAGCTTGCCATCGCATGTGCTGAACTTGAAAGAATAACCACCCGAGCCGAGGCGCAGCGCTTCAATGCAGAGAGGAGACGAATCGTCAAGAGTTGGTGAGCTACGTGGTTGATGAAAAGCGTCGACTCGACACCATGGACGACGTTGTATGGTACCATCGCCACACCTGCGTTCAGGAGGAGAATATGCAGAGCGAGATCGCGAGCCAAGAAGGAATCGGCAAAAGCGTTCACACTGGCCAAGTCGGTGTTATCTGCCACAGCAAACTCAACCTTGAACGATCCAGGAGCGAGAACTGACTTGATTTTCTCGAGTGCTTCTTCACCACGAGAAGTACTTCGTGCGGTGAAAATGACATGACAGCCTTTACGAGCCAGGGCAATGACACTTTGAAGGCCGAGACCTGCAGTACCGCCAGTCACAACGACGACGCGGCCAGTTTGATCAGGGATGTCGTCAATGGAAAACGTCATTTGGCGGTCAATTTCAAAGTGTCAGCATTGTCCCCCCCAGTCAACATTTTAAGCTTCAAACTTGCGTCAAAAAGAAGCTACAACGCTTTTGCCACCGACTCCCATACTCTCCTTAAGGTTTTCAGAGAGACGAACGATACTGAGATGAGAGGCTTCGTTCAACGAGATGATGTCTCTTGACGACTTGGAACGAGACGTCGGTGATTTATAACTAAGGGTGTGTTTGGTTTGACACGAAATCATAATCTTTTGTGTTTCAATTCTGACGGCTTGTCGAGGAATGTCAAATAAATTTGCAATAAATTGAGAGCATCATGATGGCGAGAAGATCCAAAACGTATTGCACATGTGAACTATTGCGAAATCAAATAAAGGTCGAATCGACTGTGAATCTGCATTCCTTACATCAACAGAATCGACTCCACGGAAACATTCAAATTCATGAAAACGTCATCACAAGTCAGGAATGATTCACGATTGCGAGGTGGTCCAGAGATCGAAATCAAGACAAGTTGGACATACCGGACCAACTCGACAAATCCTTCATTTTTCAATTTGTTCGCAACCTCTACCGCACCATGACCTTCCCCATTACTGACATCCCAGACCAAACTGGACGCGTTGCCATCGTCACCGGTGGCACGGCGGGGCTCGGTCTGCAAAGTGTCATTGCCCTTGCTCGCAAAGGTTGCCATGTCGTTTTCACGGCTCGAAATGCCACCCGTGGGCGAGAAGCCGTGCACCAAGTCCAAGTCGCCATCGCTCCTGCACCTTGCCATGTCGAGTTTGGTATCGCCGACAACGAAGACCTCGCCAGTGTCGCTGCGTTTGCCGACGCCTTCTTGGCTCGCAATCTGCCACTCCACATCTTACTTCTCAACGCGGGTCAAGCCTTTCGTCCGTACCACGAGATTCACGGTGTCGAGTCGACATTGTTTATCAACCACGTGGCCCACCACCTCTTGGCCACACGCCTCTTACCCGTGTCAAACACTCGGCTCCAGCTCGCATTGTCATCGTATCCAGCGAAGTACACACCGTGCCCAAACACTCGACCTCGAGTTGCCCACCAAAGACAAATACAACAGCATGCACGCGTACGGCGTCTCGAAAGTGGCCAATATCCTCATGGGACACGGCCTCTTGAAACAAATCGGAGCCGACCACGTCTGCGTCAACTGGTTGCATCCGGGATGAGTCGCGACACCCACCCCCGACAAAAAGTTCGGAAGAATCCTTTACAGGTCAATTTTGGGTCAGGGTCACGGGTGCAGGTCACAGGTTCTTTCTAGGTTTTTACTGGTTTTATTCGACTTTCTGATCAGATTTTAGGTTTTTCTCATTCAAACTGCAATGGCAAAGCCTTAAACTGCGCGGACGACGTCAGACATCCGCCCAGAAAATTGCGCTCACCGCAGCGAAGCGGAGGTCGAGTGAAAAAATTTCTGCAGGCGGATGACTCGGAGGAGGGAGCCCCCAACGTGCACCAAAAAGGGGTTTCTTCTGATGAGGCCTGCTAGGGAATGACAAAGTATGGCGCTCTAACTCTTCCTGGTCGTGGAGATATCTTCAATATTGTCATGTGACCTAATATGTGACCTGACCCGAAATTGACCTGTAAAAGACCTTACCAAAAGTTCGTACTCACCCAATTTCCCGACTGCGTCAGCAAATCACTCGGCTTCTTGCTCAACTTGTACATGCGGTCGTTCGGTACTGCACTTGAAAAGGGGGTGCTCACCCAGTTGTACTTGGCCACAAGTCCAGACGTCGAGAAGAACCAGTGGCAGGGACAATACTTTACACCCGTTGCCAAACTCGACAACGCCACACCTTTGAGCCGCGATCCCCTCCAAGTCGACCTTCTCTGGCACTGGACCAACAACGTCATTGATCGTGTCTTGACCAACGAGTAGGATGAACGATTAACATCACTACATATATACATGTAAATCCTACACCATACATACACTGCTGTGGCAGTACTGTACATCAGACAATACCGCACCCATCGACTTTCCATCCATGTGCCGCTCATCATGTTGGTGTGGTCAAGTCGCTGTACTGCGAATTAAACCTTGTTCGTGAAGGAGCGAGAACCACCTTGACCTACTTAAGTGCTTCTTGGCCTCGAATATGATTTCGCGCTGTGAAAATGATGCAACATCCTATACGAGCTAGACATTGTGCACAACACCAGACTTGTCAGCAATGCGAACAAGTCACTTCGTTGAGCATTATACGTTGTCAAGAGCTGGTCTTCTTGGTGCAAATGCGAAACCAACGACTGACAATCCATATATGCATCTCGTATTGTGTTGCACGAGCAATGGCGGCTTGAATCAAAGCTTGAGATGGTGGGATGCTGGATGACGACAACGTACTGTGCACTTGAGTTCTGCTTGGAATAGCTCGGTCATATTAATTCAACTTTCTGTCTATTAATCACAATAGAAAAAATCGATGATGGACAATTTATCTGACAATTAATGAGATTATGAACTAATTTGAGCGAATTTATGCAGTGCATTGACAGTCAACTTGATCCCATGGCGACGACACTTCCGAAGTGACTTGATTCCATGACGTTCACTGCTGACGACATCCCAGATCAAACTGGCCGCGTCGCAATTGTGACCGGCGGCACTGCAGGCCTTGGGTTACACAGTGTAATTGAACTCGCCCGCAAAGGTTGCCACGTCATTTTCACAGCTCGAAGCACCGCGCGAGCCCAAGAAGCTCTGGAGAAGATCAACACAGCTCTCGAGACAGAGTCGCTCAGCAATGTCGAATTTGCAATCGCCAACCAAGAAGACCTTGAGAGCATCGCGGCTTTTGCTGATGCATTCCTAGCTCGAAATCTACCTCTCCATATTCTTATGCTCAACGCTGGCCAAGGGGCCCAACCGTACCGAGTGGTTCAAGGCGTCGAAGCGCTTTTGTTTCTCAACCATGTAGCCCACCAACTCCTTGCGACTCGATTACTTCCAGCTCTGAAACTCTCGGCTCCTTCTCGAGTTGTCATCGTGTCGAGCATGTCGCATTCTTTCGTGAAGAAGCTCGACTTGGACTTGCCCACTGAAGACAGATACGACAGCCAAGGCGCTTACAGTTTGTCCAAAGTGGCCAATATCATGATGGGCCACAGCTTGATCAAGGAAATTGGCCATGCAAAAGTCTACGTGAACTCTCTCCATCCTGGTATAGTCTCAACTGAAATCACACGTTCTGGAAACGCGATCACGACCTTGCCGTGGGGTATTCGAGGTATTTTGGAGAGCTTTTTTACTTTCTGCATGAACAACTTTGGTTACAAGCCAGAAGTTGGGGCCTTGACGCAGTTGTATGTTGCCACCAGTCCTGACATTGAGAAGAATGAATGGCAAGGTCAATATTTCACACCAATTGCTCAGTTAGGCGAAGCGTCTGCGTTGAGTCGTGATCCTGAACAAATCGACCGTCTTTGGAAGTGGACAAACGATGTGATTGCCCGTGTTATGCACTAAGTCGTCAAGGTTGGTGCCTTTGTCAGAAATAAGACAAAATATTGATTAATTGAGTTGTAATCCGAGGAATTGTTGCGTTGTCTGCGTTCTTGTCATCACGGAGGTCGAGTCAGATGACCTTTCCGTGGACATCTTGCTGATTGGTCTGGCAAACGATGAAGAAAAACCAAGAATACGATGAAAGTCTAAGGTGCCATGTTATATGTGACTTAATGTCCAAGGTTCATACCGCGTTTTGGAGTTGAAAGCTTTAACGGCCCATAGTTTGTAGCCAAGACACGCTCAATGACGTCGATTGTCCACTTCCAGAGACGCTCGACTTGCTCGGGATCTCGGCTCAGTGGAGTGGATTTGTCGAGCTTGGCAGTAGGCTTGAAGTAATGTCCCTGCCATTCGTTCTTCTCGACGTCTGGACTAGTGGCCAAATACAATTGCGTCAGAGCACCCTGCGCAGGCGACAAGCCAAACCAATAGAGATAACTCCGCAGGAGGAACATGAGAAACGAACTGACGAAGGCTGGAAGTTGGGTTAGCACCATCGGTGTATCAGGAGTCGGCGTCGCGACTTCGCCAGGATGCAACGAATTGATGAGCACTTTGGCCGATCCAAACTCCTGGAACAATTTGTGTTCCATGAGGATATTCGCTACTTTTGACATGGCGTACGCTTTTAGACCACTGTATTTGTCTTCACTTGGAACGTCCAAGTCGAGCTCGTTTGTAAACTCATGCGCGGAACTTGACACAATCACAATACGAGATGGAGCAGACTGTTTAAGTACTGGCAGCAATCGAATGGCAAATAGCTGATGAGCCTCATGGTTGACAAAGTCGATTCGACGCCGTGGATTACTTGGTAGGGTTTAAGCGCACCACCAGCGTTGAGCTTAAGGATATGTAATGGCAGCTTGCGGTTCAAGAAGGCATCGACAAATGCAACAACACTGGCGAGGTCTTCGTTGTCAGCGATACCAAACTCGACATTGCACGACGCTGACGATATGTCCGCTTCGATTTTGTCGACGGCACTCTGACCACGGGCAGCACTTCGAGCTGTGAAAATGACATGACAACCCTTTCGAGCCAAGGCAAGGACACTTTGGAAGCCAAGACCAGCCGTACTACCAGTGACAATCGCAACTTTGCCCGTGAGGTCGGGAATGTCTGCAATCGAGAATGTCATAGTGGTGGTTGCGAGCAAAGTGAAAAATGGAAAATAAAACGACTACTGCGACGAACTCTGGACAAGGACCACGTCAACTTTAGAGCACCTGCTGGTGTCGAAGGAATGCATTTGTTGTCTTCTGTGTTGACCTGTCAAGATCTACCGACGATATGAAAATGCAGGAGGTTTGGGATATGCACATAATTGAAGCGAATTGCTCGTGTGGCTTTAGCAGAAGTCGACAAGAAAAGCAACAGCTTGATAGCTCATCTCTCCGTCAACTTTGATCAAGCATGGCGACAGAGCATGGACCTGATTCCACTTCCAATGGTATTTGGAAAGATAAATATCATCCACGGTTAGCGACGACCATGTCGCATCGTCTAGGCATACTGTTGACGAGTTTCTTGAGAACAGAAATGTCGATTTCGTCCCAAACTTGCTTGACGCAGGCGACCAGATCTGCCTTTTTCGAAAATTGGCGTCGCCCATTATCATAAACCTTTCGGGACATGATTCACCATAGGTTTTCGATTGGGTTCAAGTCAGGGGACTTGGCAGGCCACTTGAGAGTTTCAACGGCCACATGAGGCTCTCGAAACCACTCCAAAACACGCCTGGCAGTGTGGATGGAGGCATTGTCCTGTTGGAAACGAAACTCGTTTCCATGCAAGGAATGGACAAACAGCAGCATGGAGCTGGAAAGGGTTTCGATGTACGCTTCTGAATCTTGTTTCCCTTCAAGGATGACAAGCTCAGACTTTCCCTTGGAGCTAAATGCCCCCCAAACCATGACACCACCGCCTCCATTTTGGCGCTTGGAGAAGTGCTCTCGAGGGCGACATAGGTCTGCCCAGTAGTAGTTGAACCCATCTGGTCCGTCGAGATTCCACTTCTTCTTATCGGACCAGATGATGTCATCGAACTGGGCAGGCAAATATCGCATCTCGATGCATTTTTATGCCTTTTTGTGAGCTGGTGTCATCATTGGGGCGGCAAGTCTCTTCTTGTACTTGAGTCTTGCGCTCTTGTTGAGTAGCTAGTAAACACGGCGGGGCCCAACAGGAAGGGAATGCCGCTTGATGAGCTCGGCTGCCGTGTACTTGCCTGTACAGGCAGACCGAATGATGCGACGGTTTAGATAGTCGTTGACGGTAGACCTTCTTCCACTCGAACGGGCTTTTCTGTAAGACGCAGGATTGCCCAGAAAGCCTCTAACACAGCCACGAGACCGTTTGATCTCGTCAGCGATGTACGAGATCGTGTGTCCTTTGCGATGGAGGACGAGAACTTCAAGCTTCTCGTCTTCGGTCAATGGAGCACCTTTAGGCATTCAATTCGATGCTAGAGGCAGTGTAAGTATGAGTTCTATTCACCATCATTTGGATATACCAATTGCACTTGTTGAGAGGTGTGTCTCCGAGCAAAATTGTCAAATAAGTGAAAGTGGCATATGATTTTTCCCGCTTAAAATCCGATTCCCGCCAAATTCTCGGCCTTGCAACCACTGGACCAGCATTGTAAATCCCGCCTATAGCGGATGGGCGCTGTAGTTTCGATTGGTTGAAATTAATCGTTTTAACGACGAATTAAAACGACGATAGAGCTCATTTTTACGAGTGGCATATCATTCTTTCCACCACTTTAGCTCATCTCTCCGTCAACTTTGATCCAACATGGCGACAGAGCATGGACCTGATTCCACTTCATATTAATTGAAGCGAATTGCTCGTGTGGCTTTAGCAGAAGTCGACAAGAAAAGCAACAGCTTGATAGCTCATCTCTCCGTCAACTTTGATCAAGCATGGCGACAGAGCATGGACCTGATTCCACTTTCAATGGTATTTGGAAAGATAAATATCAAATATGACAACACTTACGGCCCGTCTGGATGCCACCTATTATTGACATAATTCGCAATATTTTGATCAATTATTGCATAATATTGATTATTGCATAATGCACTGTCTGGATGCCAAATATTGCATAAATTTTATTGCAATAATTTATTTCAAAACAGGCCAAATATGTAATAAATAATATTCTACTCAAAGTAGAATATTTTCCCCAATATCGTATAATGCACACAAATTCCCAATGATTATTTTATTTTCGTGGGAATCCAGACAGTCCGAAATTTCAATTATCGTGATATTATAATACGTGGTTTGTATTATTTTGACCAAAATACAAAATATCACATAACGAATTTTCACAATATTTTTTATTTGGCATCCAGACGGGCCCTTACAAATCCTATTTTCTATTTTTAAGGGCCCGTCTGGATACACGTTAAAAAATATTGTGATAATTCGTTATTGAGTATTCTGCATTTTGGGAAAAGAATACAAACCACAGATTATATTATCACAATAATTCTATTTTTGGACTGTCTGGATTCCCAAGAAAATAGAATAAAATTAGAGAATTTGACCGAATTATACAATATTGGTCAAAATATACGACTTTGAGTGGTATATTTTTTATTGCGATAATCGACCAATTTTGAAATAATTTTTTGCAATAAAATTTATTGAATATGTGCATCCAGACAGGGAGTTATACAATATTTAAAATTATGCCATAATGCTCAAATTATTGCGAATTATCATGATAATTAGTGGTATCCAGAAGGGCCCTAAAAGAAAAGGTCTGTTAATTTATGCTACAAAACATAGATTTATACAATAGACCTCCATATCAATGGCAGATATTTCAATCATACACGAGCTTTATCTGTATATAAGTATAAGTATGCGATAAACCAATGAATCAATGACATATGACAAAATATTTGAGCAAAAATCATCAGAAGAATTTAACGTGCAACGTTTTGATGAAAGACCTACTCATTGAAGAAATGACGGAATCACGTGGAAAAACTGATGTGAGAGGTTGGTCAGTGCGTCTTCATCTCCTTCTGTGGTTCACTTACGGATAAAAGTGTTTTATCCGAAGTGAGGACTGACTTCTTTTCCGTTCAAATCCACTTCCACACAACCAAGACCATGAACTCAACGCTTATTGCGGCTCAAGTTGCCACTGCAGTCTCGCTGCTTTGTTGTCTGTGCAAGTCATACTTTCTCAAGACGTGAAAAGTACAACATTCTCACCCTACCCAGCTTTGACTTTGATTCTATGGTGAATGACGACCGATTCAATGCTTGGTTCGAGACGAACCTTCGCTGCAGCCAAGCATCCTTTCGAAAATTGGTCGCTCTTCTGCAAAACACAAACTTGATCAATGCAACTTATTCGCTAAAACACTCCTTTGAGAAGAAGATCGCAATGTTCTTGTTTTACTTGGGATCTGAGGGTGGTTTTCGTGAAGTTTCCGTTGCGTTTGGAGTGTCTAAAGCTTGGAGTATTATGGTTATTCATGCAATCAGCCAAGAATTAGTGCAACAGAGAGATCAATGGATTCATTTCCCGTCCACAAGAAAAGAATGGTCCAAAATTGAGAGAACATTTATGGCCAAGAAAGGACTCCCTGGTGTGGCAGGCGCTGTCGATGGAACACTTATTAATATCCAACGCCCTGAGGACTACGACGGGTTCTACGACCGTCATGGCGATCCATCGTTTAACATACAGGCTGTATGTGATGCAAACTGTATTTTTATGAGTGTCGATATTCGACCTGGATCGTTCTCGGACAAGAAAATATGGAATACCGTGGCTTGGTCGGTCGATTCATCGGCTTATCCCTGTTGGATCATATATTCTTGGTGATGCCGGTTATACATTATTGCCATGGTTGATCACACCATTTCTCCCTCACGAAGAAGGTGGTAACTTGACAAAGTTACAACGAGATTACAATTTTAAGCATTCTAGTACCCGTATGAGCATTGAACGAGCATTTGGCTTACTCAAGGAAAGATTTAGAATTCTCAAGAGCACAATGAAGGAGAAGACCATCGAGTCGTCACTTCAAATTGTGATGTCGTGCTTCGTTTTGCACAACATGCTACTTGAATTGAAAGACTCTCTTTATATTGACAAGGACATAAATGGCTTTACCAATTCGCATTGCCAAGCACTTGACGACAATGAAGACTGTGTTGACAATGAAACCAATACTATCTTACGAATTGCGGCAAAGCAAAAGAGGATGGCGATAGCTAGATATCTTTATGATTAATATCATTTTTTGAAATGACTATCTAACTGTGTTATCTATCATTCATGGCACTTGTAAGCGCAGCAATTTGCTTCGACTGTTCCTTGACGATTTCCATCAAGCTACTTATTTGATTGTGAAGTCCATCATTTTGGTTCATGCTTGCTCCTAATCCGAGTAGCCCCTCTTTAACAGCCTGAAATCCACTTTCAAGCGTTTCGGCTTGTGTTTTCGCCTTCGTCATCTTTTTACGCTTTTTCTTTTGATGCTCAAGCACTTGTTGACTCTCCTCTTCGCTGTCAAAGTCATGGCCTTCGTCAAAATCACAATCATAGTCAACATCTACATTTTGATTCAAATAATAGAAATACATGCTTTTAGACTCCTATCGGATTCAACGCCACTGGAGGCAGCCTGCGGATCACTTGACATCAATGTTTCGCGTCGATAGCCTGGTTTACTCCCCCAATACTCCATCATGATGTCAAAGTAAGCTGGAGGCTTCTCCAGCGGTACGTTGCCGGTCGGTGTGGGAAGCGACGGGTTCGACTTGGACCATTCTTGTTGAAGCTTTGAAAACTATCATTGCGTGTGTCAGGTTTCATGTTTCAATCGTTCTACCTTATTTTGTATGTGCTTCACTGTGAATTCCCGCTTCATGCGTGCTGACAATTCGCTGGCCAAGAACGAATATGCAATTTTCTTGTCAAAGTTGTTCTTGGACTTAAGGCGACGTGTGATGTCCGATGAATATCGAAGTCGGAACAGCATGGCGACGCTTTCATCACACCATGACGCAGTTTCTTGCTTGGTTGACCTCTTCTTTCTTGCACCAGTTGCCACTGACTGAGTGTTTCCTTCCATTCGTTGCCAACTGATGATCAAAACAACAAGTGTGAACGGAGAAGGAGACTCAGAGTCTCCTCCTATTTGGGCTAAAGAAGTGAGGACTGGAGGCTTGCATTTAACCGGATCCGCTTATTCTGACCAATCATGAAGGGGGACTCCTCACTTGAAAGTGAGGATGGGAACGCACTGACCAGCCTCTGAGAGTCATTTCATTCTTATGCCATACTTGCTCAAAAACATCCAAGCAGAAAAAGTCTCTTCCATGGTATAGAGGTTGAGGACGTTCAAGCATAGAAAAACTTTTCTTTGGGCTAGAGGTTGAGGACGACAGTGCAAATGAAAATTAAGGAGTAAAGAAAATGTCATTGCAGATATTTCCTCGCACCTGAACCCATGGACCCTCGTGAAATTGTTCTTCGTTTCCAAAACGACATGGATGAAGAAAATAAAAACATGGCGGAACTGAGTCAAGCCTTTCACACTAATGCCGACCAGATAGATGACGCTCCCGACACTTTGACACCCATTATTGACAGCTACTTTGACCAGGGTGGCAATACATCATTGACGACAATGACGAACTTTACATCTCGCGAATTTGAAGCGATATGGGCTTGGTTGAGCCCGTGCTGGTGCCAACATGGCAAACTGGTCGTGGAAGAAAATCCAATGTCTCGCCGAAAGACGCACTATTCATGATGATGGTTGTGTTGAAACATTGCAATAATTGGGACAAGCATGCCTTGGATTTCAAGGTGAAAGCTCCCACGTTCCACAAAATGATGGACAGAGTAATGGAACTTGTGGAGCCAGTGCTGTACAACCACTACGTCAAACCTGTAAGCATGAGTCAACAACGTCGTGATGGCATGGTTTTTCAGAACTACCCTTATGCCCTTTATTGCACTGACGCCAAGTTCCAACCAGCAAATCGACCAAGTGGGCGCTTTGATGAAGTTCGTCGTTACTTCTCTGGCAAGCATCACTTGTATGGTCTGAAGCTCGAATGTTCTGTCGCGTATCCAGGGTTTTCTATCGATCTTTCACCTCATGTGCCTGGCTCAGTCGCGGATTCAACGTTGTTCTTGCAGCGCCTTCAAATCCATCATGCTCTTACACGAAAAGATGACGACGAAGAGTCCATTCATGACAATGGAGAAGGCTCCATCGATTATCCAGACCAGTGGGCAATCTTTGTGGACAAGGGATATCAGGGAATACAGCATCATGTCCGATCAATCCAGCCAACACGACAACCGAGGAATGGCGTTTTGACCCCTCGTGAGATTGAGCGCAATATGCAAGTGTCTTCCGATCGTGTCCTTGTAGAAAATTACTTTGGTCGAATGTGCATTCTGTGGAAGGTCATGTAAATTACGTACAAGTGGAACGAATCCAAGTTTGACATGGTGTCCAGATTGTGTTGTGCTTTAACGAATGCTTATGTCGCTCGAATGCCCCTCCGGACGACTGACGGAGCGTACTACCAAAGCGTTATGGCTCGTTACAGCTCCATGGCTGACGAACGACGACGAACTAGGACTCGAGCCCAAACCCAGTATCGACTAAGACGAGCCAGGCGACTGGAAGTTCTTTCCCCTTTGTATGATAGGCGTCGTAGCTCTCAGTTGTGATTGCGAGGAAAGTTGTAAATTATTCGTTAAAGAGAATCATTCATTTTGGATGCCAAGCAAAGCGTGAATGCGTGGTAAATTAGGCCGCAGGCCACAGCGCGGCATGCCGCGCCATCGAGCGTCAGCGAGAAAGCCCCGCTGGGCGGAAATTTTTAGTTGTTGAAACTTCAAAATCGTTTTTGAGGCTGTTAGTGGTCGCTTTTGGCTTTGAAATGTGTCTCCTTGTGATGCGCATGGTCATTACTATCATTTCAGCCACTCAAATTTATGTTTTGAGGACAAATGATATCCATATGTTTTTATGAAGATCGACTTTGTGATCAATTAGATGTGTTTTGGTCAGTCATTTGCACGACAAGTCAAAAATGGAATACTATATCATTTCCCCAATTATACACACTTATCTGTGTCAATGATCACTTTGTCCGTTGTGATCAAACAGTAACTGTTTGATATAGAGATCTATTGATCAATATGCAGCTCGAACAGTCAATCATGCTTGTGTTTTGATGAACAACCTTGACAATGCGGGTGCTTTGATAAAGTTCTGTCTGTCGAGTCGCCATATTTCATGTTTGAAAGACTAGCGAAGAAGCATCACTTCAAGTGGTGCTGAGTCTTGTTCACAGATAAATCTGACCGAAGGGTTGACACATGATTTGATGTTTCCTGTCATTACTTAGTACTTACCCAAGGAAATATTTTAATCTATGTCCGCATAAGATACTGGATATTGACCAAAAGACAAGGAATGCTGAGGTAAATTATCTTAATCCAGTACTGTCCATGAAGTACTCTGAAGGCAACATCTGTCACTTTCCATTTTGCTCCCAAAAACATGCCATTCACTGTTGGAGACATCCCAGACCAGACTGGTCGTGTTGCCATTGTCACTGGCGGCACGGCTGGTATTGGTCTACAAAGTGTGACTGACCTTTGCTCGCAAAGGCTGCCATGTCATCTTCACTGCTCGGAATGCCACACGTGGACAAGAAGCTGTCGATAAAATCAAAGCAGCCGTCGGACCTGAATCATGCAACGTCGAATTTGGAGTTGCCGACAATGAAGACCTCATTACTGATGCAGCTTTTGTGGATGAATTCTTGGCTCGTAACCTGCCGTTGCATATCCTGCTGCTGAACGCTGGTCAATATTATCGACCGTTCAGCGAGATCCATGGCGTGGAATCTACTGTGTTTATCAACCACGTGGCCCATCATCTTATTGCCACACGTTTCTTGCCAGTGCTGAAGCAATCGGCGCCTTCTCGAGTTGTGATCGTGTCGAGTGCAGCTCATGCGTTCACGACAGTGCTCGACTTGGACTTGCCGGCCAAAGACAAGTACGACAGTATCAAAGCCTACGCCGTCTCAAAATTGGCGAATATTCTCATGGGCCATGGTCTGTTGAAGCAAATTGGATCCGAGAAAGTGTACGTCAACTCGTTGCATCCAGGGCGAGTGGCAACACCAACGCCTCGATCAAAATACGAGGTCACTCTGTTATCTGGATTCTCAGTGACGTTTTTGGCGACTTGCTCAAATTTTACCTTCAATGGTTTGGCATTTCACCTGAAGAGGGCGCTCTCACGCAGCTTTACTTGGCAACAAGTCCAGAAGTTGAGAAGAACGAATGGCAATGTCAATACTTTTTACTCCTATCGCCAACAAGGCTACTGAATTGAGCGGCGATCTTGCGGAAGTGGAGCATTTGTGGAACTGGACGAACGACGTCATAGATTGTGCGTTAGCCAAAAAGTGACTGGAAGATCCGAGAAATGGTGAAAATGCTCTCACCCAACCAATAGGTCGGTAAAGTAATTGATGTTTTAACTCCACTAAGGCCCAGTTAAAGTTGTGTCTTCAAGCCTTGACTAAGTATTTACTCGATGGGGATTCGTTCCAAGCACTAAGACGGAAGTTATGCAATCCTTTTCAGTCAACATGGTCGCGCCAACTTCCCATGGTGTCTTCGATTAGTACACTGACAAAATTGGTGGCGTAATCAAGTCCAAGGATAATGTATGGTCGATTGATATTTCGACCAATCAAATACGAAAAGAAATATTTCGATCATTCTTTCGAATTCGCAAATTGATCAACGACATGGATGAGTACACGACTCAGCGTTGCCATCAACAAACTCCATGCAGGATCGCTCATCACGTCATTGACATCACCCACTTCAACTTCAAATGCATGGACTCCCATTTACTCTCTCTCAACTATCATCATGCCATTCTCGACTGCTTGCATGCTCGACCAAACTGGTTGTGTTGCCATTGTGACGGAAGGCACGGCTGGCCTCGGCTTTGAAAGCGTCCTCGAACTCGCTCGCAAAGGATGCCACGTCATCTTCACTGCACGCAATCAAATCTGTGGCGAAGAAACCATTTCAAGACTCAAGGAGATGCTCCTACCCTCAGCCTCGTCGAATGCTGAGTATGCGATTGCGGACAACGCCGACCTCGCCAGCATCGAAGTATTTGCCAGCGAATTCCTGGCTCGCAACCTGCCTCTGAACATTCTTTTTCTCAATGCTGGTATCGGGTTTGCGCTGTACCGAGAAATCCATGGCATCGACTCGACCTTGTTCGTCAACCACGTCGCTCATCATCTCTTGGCCACCAAATTACTCCCAGTGCTAGTCCGCTCAGCTCCATCTCGCGTCGTGATTGTGTCGAGTGGAGCTCATGCCTCTGCCAAAACCTTGCTCTCGAACTGCCTGGAGAAGCCAAGTAAAGCAGTTTGGCAGCATACAGTGTCTCGAAGCTAGCCAATATCATGATGGGTCATGGTTTGATCCAGCACATTGGATCGTCCAAAGTGTACCTTAACTCGATCCACCCTGGCATCGTGGCTACAGAAGGAACACAAGGGACTATCGCACTCCCTCAAGTGCCGTGGATATTGAGACTGCTCGCGGCGGCTGGGTTCAAGCTGATCTGTGCCTTGCTTGGTGCGAAGACCGAGAACGGAGTGCTAACTCAGTTATACGTGGCGACGAGTCAAAAGAACGAATGGCAAGGACAATACTTTTCTCCCGTTGGAGAGCTGGACAAGGCGACGCCGTTGTCGCGAGACCCCGAGCAGATCGAGCGTCTGTGGGGATGGACAAATGATGTCATAGCTCGAATTTTGAACACGAAGTAGGAATAGAAGAAATAGTTAGCATTCTAATGTACTATAAGTAATATTCCATAGTACTTACTGGATTGACACTTTGAGTTAGCACACGAACAAAAAACCATCGGGTTGCTGTGAAGTCCTAGGCTTGAGCAAGTTTGGTATTCCTCTCGAGAGAGCTTATCATGTTTATAAGAGCTCTCATTGAGCGATCTATGTTGCGACTCGGAAGCATAGAAGTGTGGATTCCTCAAGATCCATAAGAAAGCGAATACCAGAGAAATATGACGCAATCCATAATCACATCATAACATGGGTGCAGTTCGACTACGAACAGTAACAACACTGCAATGTTGGTTTTCACATGATTCACGAGCTAGAGAAAATATTACATGCCATCTCCGATGAAAAATCGAGTTACCACGGTGAACACTTACGCGATCAACTCTTTGAGATACAACTCTCATCATGTGGATGTGCGGATTAGTACTCCTTTTTGCTTAGTACTTCGAAGTACTTCCATCGGTTACAACAACCAGGACAATACTTGGCGAAACTGTTTGATTGTCAAGATGTTCACGAAATCAGTTTGATGCACGAATACTCGATCAAACAGTCTAATTGTCTCGTCAGCCTCGCCAGCTTCATTGTTTCATTTGCTCTCGACTTCTCAAACATGACCTTCACCATCGCTGATATTCCCGACCAAACTGGTCGCGTTGCCATTGTGACTGGTGGGACCGCTGGAATTGGCCTCGAAAGCGTCATCGCTCTGGCCCGCAAAGGCGCCCATGTGATTTTCACCGCTCGTAATGAACCTCGCGGCCAAGAAACTCTTGAAAAGATCAAAGTTGCTCTCGCGCCTGCACGATTTAATATTGAATTCGCCGTTGCCGACAACACTGACTTGAAGAGTGTCGAAGCTTTTGCTAATTCCTTCTTGGCTCGCAATCTCCCCCTTCATATCCTGTTGCTCAACGCTGGTGTGGCTGCGAAGGCCTACGGCGTGATTGAAGGCGTTGAGTCGACTTTGTTCAACAACCATGTGGCCCACCAACTCTTGGCTATTCGTTTACTCCCTTTGTTGGAGCGGTCGGGACCGTCTCGTGTGGTCATTGTGGCGAGTGAAGTGCACAAATTTACCAACAAGATCGATTTGGACTTACCCAGTGAGGCAAACTACAACAGTATGACGGCGTACAATGTTTCCAAGCTGGCTAACGTCATGATGGCGCATGGTTTATTGAAGCGAGTGGATCGCTCCAAGGTTTTCATCAACAGTTTGCATCCTGGCATTGTTGCTTCTGACCTTGTCAAGTCTGGTGTCAAGCTCCCCCAACTCCCATGGATTGTTCGACCAGTTTTGGAGTGGTTTATGGGATTTTTCTTTCGTTCTTTTGGCTACACTCCTCTCAAAGGTGCTCTGACTCAATTGTACGTTGCAACAAGTCTTGACATCGTCAAGAACGAGTGGCAAGGACAATATTACTCGCCCATTGCCAAGCTGGGCAAGTCTTCGGACTTGAGTCGCGACCCCGAACAAATCGAGCGTCTTTGGAAGTGGACGAACGACTTGATTGCGCGTATACTGGACAAGAAGCAGTAGATGCACCAAGCCCTTCATAAGAATACATGAACTTTCGTGTTGAAAGTTTTTCATTTCGGAACGACCAACGTCTCAACCCACATTCATTCACTGCTCATAAGTCCAAGTTGTGACCACACTCGTGCACCAACAAAGACAGGCCAGTGACTTTGAGGATGTGGTTGCTTTGGCCCACCATGTGACATTCCACAGCCCATCGTCTGAAGCGAGAGAATTTCGAAAGAATGTTTCTTTTCGTATTTGATTGGTCAAAATAGAAATCGGACTTGATTAGGTTGGCTGCGACATCGCCACATCCCATGTTCAAACAGTGGAGCCTAACAGTATTCAATAGGACAACGAGTATTTCTCTTGCAAATTCTAGCTTAGCTTGGTATATTTGGGCTGACGAATCCACATGATCATAGCCACTGACTCATCCTGTGTCGGCAGCGACATCACAGCTTGGACTTATTCGATAGAGGTCGTGTCTTCTGTTGATCATCCTTCGTCTCATGCTTTTGTTTGCATGGTGCATTAGGAGTGGATGAATGTAGGTTGAGATGCCAACAGTAGAGAATCACGACTCAAATCCGACGACTTGCGCAGCTTGGAAATTAGGGTCAAGTTTTGGCCTTTCCCCTCGTTCTGTTCAATATCAAAACGATGCCAGTCGTCAAGACAACGCTGCTTCGTCACTCAATTGGCATTTCCAACTTCATTCCAGATTATCAATGTTATACATGACGCAAGATTGCGATGCAGTTCTTAGTGCGTTTTTGCTCGATCTGTACTTACGATAAGACATGAAAATCAAGTTCCCACAGCAATTGCCAGGGCTCTCTATCTTTCCCTAAATACTCTACTTCATAGATGAGAGAGGTAGCAGTCTATGCGGAAGTATGGCTGGCGCAGGTGAATTATGGACTAAAAGAATAAAACACTGCAGGAAGTAATTTGAATTCAAACTTAGAAAAGCAGCACACTAATGATCGTGTGGCGGTCAACGAGGAGGGCGTTTGATCTCTCAGTTCTTCGACAAAACACGGTTGATGACGTCATTCGTCCAGCTCCAGAGACGTTCCACTTGCACGGGATCGCGACTCAATGGTGTGGCTTTGTCCAGTTTGGCAACAGGGGTAAAATATTGTCCTTGCCACTCGTTCTTCTCAACTTCAGGACTTGTTGCCAAGTACAATTGAGTAAGAGCACCCGTTTCAGGAGCAACGCCAAACCAGCGAAGGTACGTTTTCAGCAAGAAACCAAGAAATCGACTGATGAATCCTGGAAACTGAGTCAGCACAAATTGTTTCTCTGGCGTCGGCGTCGCCACTCGTCCAGGATGCAAAGAGTTAACGTACACTTTCGCCGACCCGATTTGCTTCAAAAGACCATGTCCCATGAGAATATTGGCCACTTTCGAGGTGCCATAAGCCGCCATACTGTTGTACTTGTCTTCGCTCGGCAAGTCCAAGTCGAGCTCCGTTGGAAACGCATGGGCTTCACTCGATACAATCACAACGCGAGACGGAGCGGAGCTCTTAAGCACTGATAAAAAACGACTGGCCAGGAGTTGATGAGCCACGTGGTTGTTAAAGAGCGTGGATTCGACGCCGTGGACCGCCTGGTACGGACGAAAGGCTCGACCAGCATTGAGCAATAGGATATGCAATGGTAGATTGCGAGCCAGGAAGGCGTCCGCAAACGCAGCGACACTGGCGAGGTCTTCGTTGTCAGCAATACCATACTCAACCTTGCAAGATGCTGGAGCTATGGCGGTTTTGATTTTATCGACAGCTTCTTGTCCACGCGTGGCGTTCCTCGCCGTAAAAATGACGTGGCAGCCTTTGCGAGTGAGGGCAATAACACTTTGGAGACCAATACCAGCCGTGCCGCCGGTGACGATGGCAACGCGTCCAGTTTGATCTGGCATATCAGCGATGGAGAAAGCCATAACGGAGCGGTTGAAAGCAACTAGAAAAATGATTCGTGGTGTAATTTTATAATGCTAATGCAGAAATTTATCATACTTGAAATGTCCTCCCATGATCTTGATTATGATTGGATAAAATGTGATTTCGATTGTTGGAATCGATCGTAATCGAGAATTCTCACATTCTGTCGAATTCCTTGACTCGAAGTCGTAGTCAACATTGGAATTACCTGAACCCAGAGGACTTCTGAAGAGGGCTCAGTGATCCTTCAAGACAAACATTTATGTGCTTGCGGCGCCAGAGGAACTTCCGCGATCTGGCGAAAGTTTCAAGTCAAGCCATTTCACCAAGAATGCGTTGATTACTATTGCGGTTCCGAGCATCTTCGTCGATTCCGAAGCATTTTCACTGCATTTAGAGGCCGAAAGGGATTCTGAAAGTATTATTTCAGCTGCAAGTTGTGCAGACAAAAGCTGGAGAAGTAGTAATCAATTGAAAAAGAAAATGAAATGTATTGGAGTGGACCTTACTGAAATTGAAAACTCTCCTACTTCTTGGCCAAAACATCAGCAATCAAGTCGTTGATCCAATTCCATAGACGATCGATCTCCTTTGGGTCGCGGCTCAAGGCCGTCGCTTTGTCCAACCTGGCGATTGGAGTGAAGTATTGACCTTGCCATCGGTTCTTCTCAATGTCAGGACTCGTGGCCACATACAATTGCGTGAGCGCTCGTTTTTCAGGTGTGTAACCAAGGCGATTGATATAAAATAAGAGAATCGCTTCGGCAAGCCAACGAATAAACCACGGCAAGTGGGTCAAATTGGCGCCAGATCGCGTGATTTCAGTCGACACTTCACCAGGATGCACCGAGTTGACAAACACATTCGCAGAGTTTATTCGCTTCAAAAGACCGTGACCCATCATGATATTTGCCAACTTGGAAGTGCCATAAGCACGCAAACTGTGGTGGGTCTTGGGATCTGTCAAGTTCAAATTCAACGTGTCGGCAAATGTATGAGCCACACTCGAGACGGAGCCGAGGTCTCTAGCACAGGAAGTAACCGCGTGACCAAGAGCTGGTGAGCCACATGGTTGACAAATAAAGTAGACTCGACACCATGAATCATGCGGAACGGTTGTGTTCCGAGACCGGCGTTGAGGAGGAGAATATGGAGTGGCAGCTTTCGAGCCAGGAAGGAATTGGCAAACGCAACGATGCTGTCGAGGTCTTCATTGTCCGCCACACCATATTCAACGTTGAATGTAGCAGGCGATAGCGCAGCCGACACTTTAGTTTCTTCACCACGGGCCGTACTGCGAGCGGTGAAAATGACGTGGCATCCTTTGCGAGCGAGGGTAATGACACTGGCGAGACCAAGACCAGCCGTGCCACCCGTGACTATGGCAACATTTCCGGTCTGGTCAGGGATGTTAGGGGAGGAACTAAGGAGCACCCAAATCAGGGCTCCACAACACATGGTCATATGGACGACAGGTGAGACAAGGAAACCGTCCCACTTATTGATTGAAACAATGTATCTTATATAAAATTATATAAATATAAATATGCATTTATAGAGGTATCAATATAAAGAGTATCTTTGGAAATGATGAATAAAAACACCAGTTATATACTGTACCCCCATAATTCGAATACTTTTAGGACTAATACTATATTTATATATAATCATTGTTATCATTTCTTTTGTTCAAAGATTCCGACGAGTGACCTCTATTAGTTTATAATCTTGGCAACTTATTTTGCTAAACCGTGGCTAAAACAGATAACGTCGTAGAACTTGCCAAGATTATAAACGAAAAGAGTCAGGGCTGAAGTGATAAATGGTGTCGAACGGTTGATTGTCATACAGATATTAATGTACAGCGCTTCGTCTCAGATTTGTAGAACAACGGGCATTCGGTCGTAATGTAAGTAAGAACCTATCGGAATAGCCAATGCTTCCCATTGCATTATCTCCTAACGTTAACACAACTACAACATTCGTTCTTGTCTCCAGTGCATGTGGTTGTTCCAAACACTGAACCACAAGTGCAGATTTAATCGTTGTTGTGTTAACTAAAGCCTCAGCAACACTCACAATGGGAGTCGCATTGACTTGCGCGAGAAATCTTTGAGGTTTACTCTGGTTTATCGCCGAGAGATACGACTTTAGTTCGGCTCGGCACATAGCAGCACTCGGATCTCTTGAGAGCACCAAGTGTAAGATACATCCCGGTGGTCCAGGCGAATTACCACGAGGCGAACGTCCACCTTAACAAGTGGGCATTGGTTTTCACATTTTTGGATTTGAGCACTTGTTTATTAACTCGTTCGAGTAGTACAGTTTACATACATATATTGTTGTTTTCGTCTATAATTTTTTTTAATACATTCGCCTATTCGTAATATTATTGGTTGAAAACCAGCTTCGAATTCATTTACCCATATTTTTTTCAAAATTGTTCATGTACTTACTTGTAGGCATGAAATCCTAATTATTTGTCTATCTAATTATTATTGGTTACAACACTGCTACTTTAATTTATTTGCCTTTCTATTTTTAATTGGTCAAAACCCTGCTACGACGTCTGTTCCCCATTTTTCTTCTCCGTAATTGGCTAAATCCCCTCCATAATTACTTGGTTGAAATTTATCCCAAATCTCCTCGATTTCATTGGTAGATTTCGCAGGGAATGGGCGTACTGTCTTCCAATTGGTTATTTTACTCGCAAACAGTTACCGGTGCCTTTTTATTCTTCACTTTACTTGAGAAATGCAACGCCGCATCAGCTATGCTCGCTCTGGTTGCCCTGCTGGTAGCCCTCGCTCAGTCGCCCCTAGCGATGGTTCTTTATCTGCTAGCGATGGTTCTTTATCTGCTAGCGATGGTTCCCTCTATCTAGGTGGTGGTGGTGGCTCCCTTACTCCTGTCCGTGGATCTCTTTTTCCTGGTGGTGGTTCTGTTTCTCCTGGTAGTGGCTCCCTTATTCCTGTTAGTGCCTCTCTTTTTCCTAGTGGTGGTTCTGTTTCTCCTGGTAGTGGCTCCCTTATTCCTGTTAGTGGCTCTCTTTTTCCTGGTGGTGGTTCCCTTTTTCCTGTTGGTGGTTCCGTCTTTCCTTTTGGTGTCTCCGTTTCTCCTGGTGGTGGCTCTGTTTATCCTGGTGATGGCTCCTTTTTTCCCGTTGGCAGTCGCTCTGTTTACCCTAATGGTGGTCCTGACACCTCCCAGGTTATCGTTAACTATGATGACACTGGCGACTCCCAGCTTGATAACTTTGATAATGAAGAACATCTACACTCGTTGGTGACGGTCGAACCCACTCCATTCCACCGCCTCCAATCAAGTCTTTCTCCTCCTTAGACGATGCTTTGACTTCGTTGCATGACTGGACGTTAATGAATGGTTTCAATGTGACTCGCAAGAAAAAGACGGCTACTGAAGTACTGTACATGTGTGACAGGGGGGGTCATCCGAAAAATACACGAAAACTACGATATGAAGATCGCAAAAGAATGTTGCGTGGGTCAAAGAAAATTGGATGCCCCATGAGGATCAAAATTGTGTTTAACGAAAATCAATGGAATATAGTATATACAAGAGATGGTAGTACCTTACACAATCACCCACCGACGAATCATGCGTCTGTCCATCCAGACCATCGTCGTCGAGCTGCTGCCTCATTTGTGCAACCGCCTGTCCCCTCCATGGCAGCACTTATGGACCTGGAAATAACCTCTGGCATTCCAACCTCTCATATTCATGCTACGATGCAAGTTGTGAATTCACACTCCTTGATGATTGCTAAGGATATTTCTAACAGGAAATCAAAAAATCGTCACCAACGATTGTCTCGTAATACCGTTGTGGAAAGTGTATTAAATACTCTTCGTGGAAATGGTTTCTTCTACAGTCATGGCTGCCACCCTGAGTCCAACCAGCTACAATACATTTTTTGGGCTCACCCTACAATGATTCAGCTTTACAAGCAATGGCCCTCAGTCTTAATTGCCGATTGTACATATAAAACGAATTCGTATAACATGCCATTGCTCAACATTGTCGCAGTTTCTGGATTGAATACAATAATTCCAGTAGCTCAGTGTCTAATGCGTGGCGAAACTGAGGAAGATTATTGTTGGGCTTTCAGAGCCCTCAAAGATTTACAACAGACACATGGAATTGACACTCCAGACATTATTATTACAGACCGCGACTTGGCGTGTTTGAATGCTTTGAGCTCTGTTTTCCGTGATATACCAAGCATTATTTGCCATTGGCACATGTTTAATGTTTTCCGTGATATACCAAGCATTCTTTGCCATTGGCACATGTCTAATTTAATAATATAGTTCTTGCCAAGTCGAGGCGAGTTCTTGGCCAAATTCCAGTTGAAAACGCAAGCAACGTGGGTCCGCGTTTCAAGAATTCACCTGAGACCGATTCGTTTATGTCTAAATTCTCACAAACTATAAATTCAAAAACGATCCCCGAGTTTTCTCTTAATTGCAGTGCCTTGCGAACAATGAGCTCGACGATGGCTGACTACTTAGACCGACATTGGTGGCCTTACAGGACCAAGCTAGTTCAGTGCTGCACTAAAAGTTACAAGCACCGAGGATATCAAGACACCAGTATTGTTGAGGGGACGCATGCTAAAATGAAACGATGGTTAATGAATTCGCGTGGTGATTTACTGCATCTCATTGAGTCGTTCATGCCCTGGTGGAGTACTACTTCAAATACACTTACATGGCGTATCGAGCACAACGCTGTAGTAACACCATATCTACTTCATGGAAGGATTTTTTCCGGTGTCATCCGAATTATTTCTGTATGGGCTCTTTTTGCGACCAATGTTTTACTTAAAAAAGCCAAAACGACAATTGCAAGTGGCCGCGAGATATCTCCATGCGAGGGCACATTTCGTGCTATTAATGGTCGGCCATGTATTCACGAAATTATAAACCTCATTCGATCGTCCAGAAGGCAAATATTCCTCCCTACGGACTTTGATCCGCACTGGTGGATTCGTCCACACTCGTACAACTCGCGAAACGATCGAATTCTAGAGCCGGCAACGTTAGTTCGACGCCAAGTGGCGGGGGCAAGTACTCGTAGCCATCAAACGAATCATGGGTCAATTCCACCAGAAGTGAGCCAATCTGGCCAGAAATTGTCGATTTTAATCATGCAGCCCAGCCTAATACCAGTGAGCCGGTTCTCCCTCCTCTATCGTCTTTGGTCCGTGAAGTATTTCGGTAAAGTAGAATACTAGTAAGCTTTTAAGACAAGTTCATAGAAATATATAATTTCAATTGTGTCTATACATGATATCCTTCACAGTGTTTTCCTCGGTAGCTGTCATTGTTATGGCTTGCGGTCAAATTTCACATTGTGTCCACATTGTACACGACTGTTGTGGTCTTGAGTTGTATTATTTGAATGCTTTGTTCATGGATTTGTTATTGCTCATGTACTTGCCATGAACTCTGCCTTTTGGTCTCGTAATTTAGCTGATACTGTAGTCAGTGTGTGCACCAATACATGTACACAATCCAACTGCTGCCAATAAGTGGGACGGTTTCCTTGTCTCACCTGTCATCCATATGACCATGTGTTGTGGAGCCCTGATTTGGGTGCTCCTTAGTTTCTCCCGGATGTTAGCGATCTCATGATGAGACTGTCGGTGATGATCACTTGGTGCAATCTCATTGCAATTGACTAAGTGTATACTTTATTCAAGATGTTCACGTTTTGGTGATTACATCTGAAGTTGAGTATGCTCGATACAAACATCAAGTGAGATTGCATCAAGTCATCATCCCAGATGGCATATTATGTCATCTGGGATATTATCTCTGCGCTATGACATTGGGCATCATGTGAATAATCCGAAAGAAAGCTGAATAGTCAGATAGGTGTATCAAAAGTCAGAAACACACGTGCCTATCTGGGTGTCCTCGGGGGTTTCGCAGTTGACAGCGCGGGCACGCGCTGTCAACAATTGTGAAACCCCTTTCACGAAGGGTTTCACCGGTGGGGTGAGGGTCAGGCATTGCAAAAGAAAACCTGGTCTTGCAAGCTCTCGAAGCGCACTTAACATTCTGATATACATAATTCAAGTCAAATAGTCATCCCATGTGGCATGAGACACGCTTCTGACTTGTGGCGTGAAATGTGTGGTTTCCGCCGGGTTTCCTTGAGATACGAGCTCAAGCGGCGGACTAGCGACGTTTGACGTTGGGCGAAGCTGAACGGGGTGATTCAGCGACGACCGACGGACCAACCGTTCGGAAGATTCAAGGTAAAAACGATTGTGAGGTTAGAAAGGCTAGCTAGAGCTACATATGCAGTAAACTAAGGGGTTTTAATAGAAGAAGATGAAACGTGATGGGAGGCGGGTTCGACGAGCGACATTACTAATCGGAGAACCGCCAATCAGAAAGAAGAAAGGGGTACCGGATTGTCGTCGGGCAAGATCCGAGTGTAAGGACACCAATCCGAGTGACAGATAATCCGAGTGAGAAGGTATGAATCCAAGTCCGTCCAGGACTTCCCAATCGGACCAGGATTTCCATAGCACTAGACGGTAAGCTCGGCTTGGTCGAGGCAGTTGAACGGGAGTCGTAGATTAGCCAGTTGGCCGGACTTTAGACGACCAACCGTCATGTGACAGTTGACGCCACATCACCCCAGACTAAATGTCAAAGCTCCTGATTTGACCCAGAAAGACCCGATTCGAAGCCTAACTAGGCCGATTTGCGATTGCTCGGATAGGACTAGGAATTGCCAGTTCGTTCGCTGAGCGACAGGGAGGACACGAAACGTGAACCTGGGCATTGTGCAAAATGTCGGAGACTCCACAGCGCGCGCCAGCCGCCTTGGTCCAAGACGCGGTCAAGAGAATGGGATCTCTGTCCAAGCTCCTGTGTCCCATCCAGCGGGATCTTGAGAATCTGACCTCGTTCCTGGCCGAGCGGGAAAAGGATGACAGCGTCGTGCCGCGCAAAGACTATGACGCCATGAAGCTCGATCTTGAAGGACTCAAAAAGCAGGTCTCGGAGCTGTCCAGTGTTCATGCGTCAATGAAAACGAAGATCGACACGCTGACGACCGAGAAGAATGATCTGCAAAAGCAAATCCACGAGCTGGAGCAGGAAAGCCAAGAGAGCGATCGGATTCGGACCCGCATGGAGCGTTACCTGTCCGAGCGCGACAGTTTGAGGGCCCAGAAATCCGGGTGGGAGCGCGAAAAGATGACCTTGGGGCACCGGTTTTTGAACTGGCTGTTGCGAATCCACTCCGTGAGCTACAGTTCTGCCGCCGATTCTGCTTTGCGGTCGTGGATGCACGACGAGAAGATGTTGGAAAACGGCAGCGCGAAGTCGGACTTCGAATCTTCGGACGATTTTACTGTTTGCCCCAGAAATCTGAGCGGAGTTCCCCGACAGTTCCCTTTGCCAGAACCCCCATCGAAGCAACCAGATCCCGACAAGGATTCAGGCTCCAAGGGTCCTTCGACCGGGAAAGACCCCCCACCTAGCAGCACGCCAGCTCGCGCGACGGATTTGTCCAAATCTGGCGCCAAGTCAACCGAAAAGGCCCCCCAAAAATCCAAATCGACACCACCCAAGTCCGACGGCGGCAAGAAAAAGCCCGATTCAACGGATTTTGACGAATCCGAGTTGGACTTTGGGATTGGTTCCCGACCGGCGAAACAAGCGTCCGACAGAGCCGAATCCGCGCGTAAACCAAGCCCGAAGGGGAAATCCGTTTTGAAGACGAAGGGTTCCGACATTTCAAAGAAGCGCTCAGGTTGCGAATCGGCGTCAGACTCGACGAAACGTTCTCGCATGGACGCGTCTCCGAAGAAACCCAAGCCGAGTACTCTGACCATCAAGGATATGCTCGGATCCGACACGCATGAGGAAGCTCTCGTGCCGCCAGATGATACGGGCAAGTTGATCCGCGAAATCCGAGACGTATATGCCGACGTCTATCGGTCGAAGCCATGGCGACGATATTTGTCAGCGACTGGTTCATTTCTCCCCGACATCCCGGATACTCACCCCAGCCATCCCCGACATGCTGAATCCGTATCGAAGTTCAACGAGGCGTTGTCGGATTTTTGGCGGCGAAGTGCGGAGACGTCTGGACTCGGATGTTTATGACATCGGCGAAGACGGGCACAAAGGCCTGGGAGCGATTGGTGTACCGTCTGACAAGACTCGTCGCAGAGTTGTATATCTTGATCAACCACTCGGATTTCAAGGAAGACTTAATCCGATTCCTCTGCCACCCGCATCCAGCTTGGCCTGAGATTTTCAAGAACCCGATCAATCTCCTGGCGATGGGCAAGCAGTTGTCCCGCGAAGTCGCGATCAACTATCTGACGTCGCAAAGCACCAAGTTTTGGCCCCAAGTACCTCTGAAATCCTGGTCATGTCCGCTAGGATCGACCTTTGCTCTTCTTTGAAACAAGACGCCGGCTTCTGGGAAGTCCAGCCAGACGTCAGTCGAATCGAAGAGTCTGGCAGCGATGAAGACGGTGCTGACCAAGGGAAAGAAGCGTCCGGCGCCGACAGCGAGTACGAAGAACATGCTTGAGAGTTTCCATTACTCGAATGAGTCTTCATAATTTCGTATAAGTCTTTTGTTTGAAAATCCGAGTCCTGGCGAAAGGTTCAATTCAGAGTTCGACTTTCCACAACAGAGTCCAAGTTAGACAACAACAAAAATCCTCGTCCGAGTGTCCTGAGTCGGACCAGATTCGATGCATGATCTCACAGTCTTCGCCAAAGTCGCCCTTCAGAAATCCGAGTCCGGAGTGTCAACTAACACTACTTCCAAATTCGAGTCTAATTCCAATCTCCGGGCGATCTATAACCACGTCTCGAAATCCAGGTATAATGAGTACCAAAGTGTAAACCAATCCATACAAGCAATATAAGTTCGTCTAATTCCAATCTCCAGGCGATCAACCACGTCTCGAAATCCAGGTATAATGAGTACCAAAGTGTAAACCAATCCATGCAAGCAATATAAGTCCCATGTCCGAGCCGGATTCCAAGCTTTCAAGTACGAGTCGGAAATTGGGTAATCAATTTTAAAACAAAGTCGTATCGTCAGGTTCCACGTCCATTTCCGATAATCTTTTGCTTCTTCGTAAAGGTGGTAATCCGGATTCGGAACGTCTCTTATTTTCAAATTCCGCGACGAATGACGGGTAAGCGCGAAGTCGGGATCTCGATGTCCAGTAAGTATTTCCATCAGCATGTCTCGTCAGGTACTCAATGGATTTTCCAGGTAGCCATCGTTTATCCAGGATTTCCGTGATAGGTGAGTCCGTGTTCACATAAGCCACGTCGCCATCGGAGTATCGAATCCGATCTACATAGCTGGTGGAGGGTAGCAAATCCGAGTCCAGCTGGGCATCCAATGGATCGGAGTCCGGCTCGGATTGAGAGGGGTCCGATGAGCCAGCCTTGTTATTCGCCAGTCGACTAGGAATCTCGTCGTCGTATGGCCTAGACCAATGACCTTGGAACTTCTTCAGGCGGTCAACATTGATCGGTACGATTCGATCAGGATGAGATGGAAGGTAGATGCGATCAGGATGAGATGGAAGGTAGATGCGATACGTGTTGTCTCCTTGTTTGCTGTGGATCCGATACGGTCCGTGCCAACTACAGGCGAGCTTTTTGATCCGTTTGTCGTCCGGGTCGCTCGTCTTTCGAAAGTGTTGGTAGACCCACACAGAGTCGGCGGGTTCAAATTCAATCCTGATCTGACTCGATTTCGTCCGAGCCGTTTTGTTTTGTCCATTGATAAGTTGTCTCTCTACCAAATGTCTGGTAGCTCGGAACAAGGCACTCTGTTGGCGTCTCCATTGTGGAAGTTCATCTGACTTCCAAGCCGGGTCCTGATTCACAAAGACGAGGTCCAAGGGTTGCACCGGATCACGACCGAACAGACAAAAGTAAGGAGTATCGTTCAGGGTCTCATGGTAAGCTGATCGGTATGCCCATAGCAGTCGAGTCAGATACGTATCCCAATCCGTCTGCAGGGAGTTAACGTACATTTTCATCATGGTCGCCAACGTGGAGTTGAATCTTTCGACAAGTCCTTGTCCTTGTGGGTGGCTCGGGGCGCTCGCTAATTTGTCGATACCGAGTGTTTTGTAAATGTTCTTGGCCAACTCGAATACGAAGTTCGTCCCTCGATCCGAGAGTAGATGGTCTGGAACGCCGTATCGGCACGTAAATTCATCCACCAGGATCCGGATGAATGTTGACGTCTTCAAGTCTGGAACCGCGAAAGCTTCGGGCCACCGTGTAAAGTAATCCACAAAGATCAGCACGAACTTGTTGCCAGTCGGGGTGAGTGGGAACGGTCCGAGTGCGTCTACAACAAGGAAACTAACCGGCCCGCGCAGTTTGTAAACCGGCATTCTGTGGGTCAATCCTTGTTTCCAGGGTCTGGTTCCCTTAGCGGCTCCACATCTTAGGCATTTCTTGCAATACTCGGCCACGTCATCACGCCATCCACGCCAATATCCGATTCGTTTGACGCGTTCAGTCGTTCGGACGACGCCAAAATGTCCAGATAGAGATGAATCGTGACAGATTTCAAGGATAGTCTTGATCATGGTCAGCGGGATAACAGGCCCTTTGATCACGCTCGGATTTTGCAATGGCGATTTCAGTATGGTTCGACGGTATAGGATACCCTTGTCGATGGTGAAGTGTTTTCCAGTCCGAGTTAGTATCTGGAGAGTATCCGAGTCCATAGGCATGACGTTGTCTTGGAGATATCCTTTCACAGCTTGCCTCATTTTCATCCGACTGGGAGTCCCCCTCCCCCTGGAAGAGAAAAATCCGTCCTCGGATTCGTTTGTTGTGGTCGGATTGGAAAAATCCGTTCTCGGGGTACGGTCGAGTGGATCTGGATCTGGAGGTTCGGGATTCGGGTCAGACCCTAGTTGTTCCGACACGAGACGTGTTCGTGGTCGAGCATCGGACACGGATTTGGATTTGCTCCAGTTCAGAACCCGACGGAAAGCGAGATTGACTGGGGACCACAAACCCAGATCGGCACGGCAACGGTCTTACCGACTGACTATCGCGACGGCACTTCTATTGATTCCGCGTCGACTCGGCATTCGACGAAAGATGACATAAATCCTGGTGTACTGACTCGGACTGACTCAATACGCGACCCGACTCGGACTGACACTGACAAAATTCCGGTTGCATTGACCCAACAAATTTACCCCGGATTGATAGCAGTGGTGACCGACAATACTCGCCCTAAGAACACCAACAAGTGTGTTGCTGTTAAAGAAGAGATCCCTATCAACTGGGAGGGGTCGAGTCTTAACCCCTTACAACGCGAAACGATACGCCAACTGCTACTCGAATTCGATCTGTTCGTTACGACGTCCAAGGCGCCCGGAAGGACAGACCGGATCAAGTGCACGATCAACACGGGAAACGCTGCTCCGATAAGATCAGCCCCTTTTCGTGTGTCTCAAAGGGAAGGCGAACTTATGGAAGCCGAAATACGCCAATATGAAGAACTCGGATTAATTCGTCCATCAACCAGCCCCTGGGCAAGTCCTGTCCTGATGATAAGGAAGCCAGACGGATCGATCCGATTCTGTATTGACTACAGAAAACTCAATGATGTGACGATCAAGGATCGATATCCTATGCCCCGTGTCGACGATTTGCTCGATGTCCTTGGTAAATCTAAGTACTTCTCCACGATGGATGTCGCGTCTGGGTATTGGAACGTTCGTATGGACGAAGAATCTATTCCGAAAACGGCTTTTATATGCAAGTTCGGCCTCTATGAATGGCTCGTTATGCCCTTTGGCCTGTGTAACGTCGTGCCTCAATTCGAGCGGCTCAAGGAAGATGTTCTCCGAGACCAACTCTGGCAATTCTGTTTGGTATACCTGGATGATGTCATCGTCTTCAGTGCGGATTTTGCTTCCCATTTATCACGACTCAGACAAGTATTGCAATGCTTGCAGGATGCGGGATTCAAGTTAAAAATGTCCAAGTGCCACTGGGGCAAGACATCGGTAGGATTTTGCCAAATCCCGAAAAGGTCAAATCCGTGTTGAAAATCCGACCGCTGCGAAATGTGGCCGAAGTCCGTGCATTCCTCGGATTAGCAGGATACTTCAGAAGATTCATACAAGGGTTCGCAGCTATTCAAAAAAGCCACT
Organism: Aphanomyces cochlioides; assembly: GCA_019828595.1. Classification (NCBI taxonomy): domain Eukaryota; phylum Oomycota; class Saprolegniomycetes; order Saprolegniales; family Verrucalvaceae; genus Aphanomyces; species Aphanomyces cochlioides. The sequence continues at coordinate 1,861,974 of JAHQRK010000015.1, forward strand.
CGAACACTTGAAAACCGCCGAAAAATTCGTCTGGACATCCGAATGCGACGACGCCCTAAACATACTGAAGCGGAAACTCGTGAGCCCGCCTATCTTGGCATACCCCGATTTTGATTTACCATTCTTCATCCTCGTCGACGCTTGCCCGATCGCAGTTGGCGCGGTACTTATGCAGCACCAAAACAAGAAAGATCGCGTGGTCGCGTACGCAAGCCAAGCTTTGGACTCTACTCAACAAAAATGGATCACCAAGCACGATGGCGTGTCGGAAATTGAATGCTACAGAATTGTATGGGCCACCAAGAAATTCCGACCATACATCGACAAACGACCTTTCACAATTTACACGGATCACGGAGCTCTCGTCTGGCTATTTAAACCCGGATCTCACTCTACAAACGGCAAACTTGCACGATGGGTTGTTCACTTGCAAAGTCTGGATTTTACTGTTGTACACAGACCCGGATCGAAGATGGGATGCGCGGACGGACTCTCGCGGTTACCACTCGAACCAACACTCGCAGATATCGAGTCGTCACCCACTTATCGATATGACGTGTCCATCTCCGAGTGGGTCCGACAACATTCAATCGCAGCAATTCAAACTCTGTACCCAGACAGCTCCATGGCGGACCGTATTAAGTGATCGGGCTACTAGAAGGATTTCGGAAGCTATCGTGGCTTCCACTAAGACATGAGTTCCTTCGAGAATAGGTGCAAGCGGCATGGAACAGACCATTTGTCGGTGGTATCCCGGTAATCGCAGCGATTCTTTGATCGTGATTTTTGTCGAGATTGGGTTTGCCATAGTAATGGATGAAATCGAGGTTACGCGTTCGTTGGAAGGATTGACGAAATTCGACTCGCGGATCAATGATAATGGTTGGCTGGTTCCGGGCACGATCAGGCAATTTTGAACTAAGTCGATTTGAGCATGGACTCTTCGGAGATAGTCGATCCCAAGTATACAGTGCGAAACAGTGCCTGGCATGACGTGGAAAGGGAATAGTTCCGAACGTTCAGCCAGACGGATTGTAAACGGACGCAGCCCCAGGGCTTGTAAGGATTGGCCCTGTACAGAAATCATGTTGGTCCGAGATTTCCAAAGTGTCGGCGATCCGGCTCGGACCCAGCACTCTTCACTGATAACACTGATGATCACACCAGTGTCAATAAGAGCGCTGACCGGGACGCCGTTTATGGTTACAGCAACAGTCGGAGCTTGATTCAATGGTCCGATTGCGCACAATAATCGGGCCGGACTGTTCGAGGGGTTTGTGAACAAATCTTTGCCGTCAGGTGGGTGAGGCCGTGGGGGTGCTCTATCACTCCCCAGACTAGATAGGCTAGTCGGGTCGGAAGGTAATTCGTCAAGTAGCATAGCTACTAGGGCTTCAGAGGTGTCTCGAGCCTGGTCCGGATCCGACACAGTCGGAGTCGGATTACTCGGGACGGGTTCGAGGTCTGGGTCGGGGCTACTCGGGCTAGACTTCAGAATTTGAGAAATCAGTGTACGGCGAGCCGGAGTCGCCCCTCGGATACGTCGCCATAGTTTTCCATTCAGGCGGGTTTTCTTCAAGTCTGACAAGAGAATTGACACAGGTTCTTGCAGACGGTCGTAACGGTATTCAGCTTTGTCTTTGAATCGTACGGTAAGGCATGGCTTACCGACGGACGCGGATTTATGAATCCGAGTACGCAAGGCAGACTTGTACGCTGATATAGAGGCTGTACTTTTATCAAACGGATCGTGGGGGGTAATGGTCGGATTCTTCATTGAAATTGACGAAATCGGGGTCGTATATGAGTCAGGGTGGGCCGAGTCAAATAGTCGGAGTTGTCGCGTAGTAAAACATTTAATAGCGGCAACTATAGCGGGATGGCCTTCGTGGGAGTTTCTAAAGTCACGGCTTGCCCGGCGAGCTTCTTCACAAGTATTCAAGGTCGTTTCGAACCATTTTAACCATCGGTCAGGATCATCCAGCGCATCAGGCGTTTCCAAAATAATCTTCTCGTCTCTCGTGAGGGGTCTCTTCAGTGTCTTTGTTATGGCGGTCACCAAGTCCGTGTGATCAGGATCCTTGCGTCGGGATCGAATCTTCCTGATCTGACTTTCAATATCCGCTGAGGAAATAGGCATCATTCTGTCTTCAATATCAGAGACAGATTCCGGGATGCCAACAAAATCGCCAGTAACAATGGTTTCAAGTTGAGCGGGAGTAAACACGGGAGCAGGAATCTCATTGCTCCGTAATGAATGAGGGGTCAGATCTGGAGCACTCGACAAGTCAGGTTGGTCGGGCTCATTCAGAGGGTTAGTCACAAGTTGGTCTACGGAGGAGGCCTCCGAGTGAAGAGAGGATTTCTGGTGGATTTCCGTCGGTTTGGTTTCAAGTTCGTCAGACCCAGATTCGTTGTCAAATTCTTCGTCGGACAAGGGTTCTAATGGGGGTAAGTCGAAAGGGGTACTTGCATCGTCCGTTTCGTATTCAGAGGTCAAGAGACGATCACCACTCGTGATCGGCTCGGGTAACGGAGGTGCAACATCACACGGTTGTTCGGTAGATGAGTCACACAATGACTCTGATAACTTCGATACAAATACAACCGGTGGTTCAATGAGGGGTGTGGTTTTCACAAGCGAGGGAGAGGACAAGCCCGATTTATCCCACGTGGGTCTCGGGGTTAGTACATCACGATCCTCGTGATTTTGGTAACGCTTGGTATTGTCAGAGGGTGGATTTTTAAAATCCGTCATGGTTCGTCGCACAAGATTCGAATCTGAATCTGTCTTCGGCTTGGGGCCGGGTAATGTCGGTAAGGTCAAACTCGGATTTATCGAATCGGTTGGGTATGGTCATACACGGATTTATTGAATCCGGCTGGTTTCTCTTCGTCGGATCCAGAGGCGAATCGACGGCATGTTGGGTAGGGGGGACGACATCGTCCAATTTCATAGTCATCCCAGATTTCAGGCAGGGAAAAGTATGGGTAATCGGTGTAACAATATGATCCGAGTTCGGATCACGAAGGGCAGAGTGGGAGTCAGGATCAGGCAAAGGGGATAAGGATAAGGTACTGGATGAGAAAGCTTTGTCAGGGTCGGGAGGTTTGACAAGGTCTGGGCCGCTTCCTTCGGCCGGGATCTTGTCCCTCTTTTCTCAGGCTTGCTGGTGGGAACTAGCTGAATTCTCGCGCACAACCGTCGATGAGTTCCCGTTACTTCCGTTTGAGCTTCCGGGGCGGTTTTGAGATCCCTGATTGTTTGCGATCCTCGTCGACCGGGTAACGAGCATTCTCGGGCTACGTGTCCATACAGGCGGCACCTGGTGCAGGTCATATTCGCGCAATAACATTTCTCTCTTGGATGACCAAGTGTGAGACATCGACCACATACGACACCATTGTTGACGGTTAGCACATCGTCATCCATTCGGATTTTCAGCCGAGGCTATTTAATGAGCTGAGAGAAGAACCAGAATTCGAGCCACCGGGCGAAGGAGCCTGAGAGTTAGTCTGAGTCGTTGTCATCAGGCTCGCAACCACAGTTGGAATTTTCTGCATCATTCGGGCCTGCATAAGTTGATTCTCGCGTCTCAGTTCAGCTATCGGACCCTCCCAACCCACGGACTCGGATTTCGCGGAGATCGGACTCGGGGCAAGCATTCTGGCAGATTTGGGCGAGGCCGATCGGGATCGTTCTTCTTTCTCAGGAGTGATTTCGACGTCGATATCCCTTTTACGCAGTTGGTTGATGCAAGTGTCCAGAGTCTCGGGAGGATTCTCTGCGTTCTGCAAACTCAAAACGCGGGACGAATCGTAGACTCCAGAAAGGAAGAAGTTGACAGCGGTCACGTCCGGAATGAGGGCTTCTTGAGCCGCCTCATGCAGACGAGTAGCATATTCTCGCAAGGATTCGTCCGTTGCTGTCGTCCTCGTTCCGAGAACACCTTGACGGTCGTAAGCTGGGCCTTATCGAAAGTCTGTTGCAGAGCCGTCCGGGCCTGCCCCCATGATTTGAAAGGAGATTTCTTGTTCTTCTGCGCCCACCATATAGAGATCTTGGGGTGGTTCGACTCGGTGATCCGTCTGTCCACAGCCTCTAGGATTTCGTAGTCGGGTATCTCATGGAGCTGTTTGAAGTCTTGAATCCGTGTGAGAAAATGCTCGATCTGGTCTTGTACTGCCGAGCTAGTTAGCTTCGGGGCCAACTTCAGGACATCCGAAAAGGAAATCCTCCCACGGGGCCGATAGCTGGGCGGTCGAGCATCTAGGGGAACACCCCTCGCGTCTCTTGCGGCGTCGTCTCCGCCGTCTGGGCCGTCGGAGCCATCCCCTCCCGGGTCACTAGGCGGTCTCTAAAACTGTGTCTGGTCCGGATCGGATTGGTAGGTTGTGATTCGGGTTGGCCAGCCGCCGCCCGAGTCGGGGTGGAATATTGAGTTCGAGTCGGGTCATGAGGGTGAGTCCGGGTCTGACCGGCCCCAGTCTGTGTCGGATTTGTCCCAGGCAGCGGATTACTGAACCGAGTCGGAGTAACGTGAGACCTCTGAGTCTCGAGTTCAGTGTTAGCCATGTAAACGGGGACGTCGGACATCCGAGGAATTTCAGCCTTCATCGGGATCTCCTTACCAGGGGTCAAATTTTGGTGTGTCAGCGGCTTCAAATCGAATCGGCCGGTCTCAAATTGACGACTCGGATATCCGGGATAGAGAGCAGAAGTCGATTGTGTCGAAACCGTAGGGGAGTACATGGATCTGGGTCGGTGGTCCGTCCAGCTCTCATGGGGCCGGACTTGCAATTGATGTCGCAACTGCATTATCTGACCTTCGTATTTGGCAGTCAAACTTTCTCGAGCCTCGATTGCGATATCCGCTTGCTCTTTAGCGTCCGCAAGTTGTCGTAGCGCTTCATCCAGTTGGGAGCGCATGTCCATGCTTTCATCCTCGATTGCTTTAAACGTCGTTGATAGCAGCTCGTATCGGCCAATCAATTGTCGATACAAAACATCCTTGTCGTTTATTTGGGCTTTCAGGCCACGGACCGCCGAAGTCAACTCTTTGATTTCCTCATCGGCTTGATTCAGCTTCAGTGGGAATTTTCGACTTCCTTGAGTGCGCCGGAAGATACAGCCTCCAATTTGAGACACTGTTCCTTCCATTGATGTTCGACGTGGGTCTCCCGCTCTAATAACTCTTGGGCGTGGTCTCGTATCAAAGTCTGGATTCGGATTTCAGAATCTTCTAGCTTGGATTTCAATCCGGGACAGACTTGACAATTTGCAAGGTTCGGGTTCTTCGGGCTACTGCGGAGCTTCAGATTTGTTTCCAGAGCTCGTATTAAGTCTTCTTTGGAATGTATGGTAAGTTGGAGCTGAGTAATTGCCATCTCGGATTGCTCGGAGATGTTTTATATCCCGCCAAGTCTTTCGACAACCGTTCGACTTGACTGCTCAATATCTGGTCCCTCGATTTGAGTGCAGACACGTCCATAGCATCTTGTCTTCGCTCGGCAACTGGGCTGCATGGATCCGACTCACTTCGTCTTCGTGTTCCTCCACTTCTGTTTGTAGTTCCGTAATGCTTGCTTCAGCGATCCTGAAACTCTCTTCCATGTTCTGACGTTCCGACTCCCAGTCGGTTTTCATTTGGAGTAGGTTTTCCCGTTCCGCAAGGAGGAAATCATTTTCTTGAACGAGTCGAAGGAAATCGGGGTCGGACTTCGGATCCAAATCGGGGTCGGACTTCGTCAGCGAAGTCTGGATGAAGAGTTCATATTCGGCACGAATTCGGACTAACTCGGATTTGTGTTCGGCCCTTTGAGCATGTAAGGACGAAGTCAGAGAACTGATTGCATCTTCCTTCTCTAGTTCTGTCGAGGATATTTTCTCTTCGAGATCACGAATTTTCCTTTCCAAAAAGTCTGACTCGGACTTGGACTGAGTCAGTATTCTTTGGGTTTCGGCCAGAGCGGCTAGAATTGCTTGCGAAATATTGATCTCTATTTTGTAATACTTCGAATTATAATATTGTAAGGTTTCGTCATGGCTCGACATGGAGTTCATGGATGGAGGTATATTCCAAAAAACAGGATTCTGGCCAGAAACATGATTCAGTTGATTCCAAATCGTGTTCTGACGAATGTTGATTCCATCGCCTAACCCCACTGGAATCCACTTTTGGGACTCAGAATCATGTGAATCCACTTCATTCCAAACACGCCCTAAGGATACATTTGGCAATTCTAGCTACCTGCTTCTCTATCGTGGACATGGAATATCTATGTCTATCCCAATGCCATGGCAACTATCAGAGAATCCGAAAGAAAGCTGAAAAGTCAGATAAGTGTATCAAAAGTCTGTGGCGTCAACTGTCACACTTCCTTGACGCCCTCATAGAAGGTGTCTCTGTCGGTTTCTCGGGCGAATTTTCTTCCATTGTCGCAGTCCAGCAGGCTTGTGCCGTACCCTGCTTCTCTAATGTGGCGTGAAATGTGTGGTTTCCGCCGGGTTTCCTTGAGATACGAGCTCAAGCGGCGGACTAGCGACGTTTGACGTTGGGCGAAGCTGAACGGGGTGATTCAGCGACGACCGACGGACCAACCGTTCGGAAGATTCAAGGTAAAAACGATTGTGAGGTTAGAAAGGCTCGCTAGAGCTACATATGCAGTAAACTAAGGGGTTTTAATAGAAGAAGATGAAACGTGATGGGAGGCGGGTTCGACGAGCGACATTACTAATCGGAGAACCGCCAATCAGAAAGAAGAAAGGGGTACCGGATTGTCGTCGGGCAAGATCCGAGTGTAAGGACACCAATCCGAGTGACAGATAATCCGAGTGAGAAGGTATGAATCCAAGTCCGTCCAGGACTTCCCAAATCCCAGGATTTCCATAGCACTAGACGGTAAGTTCGGCTTGGTCGAGGCAGTTGAACGGGAGTCGTAGATTAGCCAGTTGGCCGGACTTTAGACGACCAACCGTCATGTGACAGTTGACGCCACAGACTTTTGATACACTTATCTGACTTTTCAGCTTTCTTTCGGATTCTCTGATAGTTGCCATGACATTGGGATAGACATAGATATTCCATGTCCACGATAGAGAAGCAGGTAGCTAGAATTGCCAAGGGCGTGTTCGACCGAGAAACAGGATTCTGGGACGGAATCCACTTGGCCCGAATCGTGATTCTGGTTTGTGTGACTCTGGCCGGACTTTCAAAATTAACCTGAAGCATGCGTCGAACACGATTTTAGTATGCCCATCAAACTTCGATAAATACGTAGTTGAATTCAATTACTTCGATGTGCTGTTGAAATGACTGACTCTGAATTGTGGAATGGAAGACAAGAGTGCAGCAGTCACTTGGACGGCGGAGCTCGAGCTCCGTCTTATAGGAGCGTACAAAGATCAAGCGGCCAACGCGAAACTTATCGCATCTGGTGGCAAGAACCTTCGAAAAGCTGGCTGGACTGCTGTTCTTGGTGCTTTCACTGGCACCTCAGTGACCTCGACTGCTCAATTGCAGTCAAAGAGGAGACGTTTGAAAAATGGTTGGGCTGACTACAGCTTTTTGCAAAACCTATCAGGTTATGGGAGTGGCCTCAGCGACGAACGTTGGTCCGAGCTTGGAAATCTAAGAAGTCAACGTAGGACAAAGCTGGCTTGATAAATCGGGGTGTTGGCATCTTGCGATCGTCAGTGTCATCTTCAGTGGCCATGGCAGCAGCCGCCGCTACCATAGAAGATGCTAGCAGGACAATGTCGTCGTCTTGCTCATCCATCGGCTTGAATTGCTTGCGAAATATTGATCTCTATTTTGTAATACTTCGAATTATAATATTGTAAGGTTTCGTCATGGCTCGACATGGAGTTCATGGATGGAGGTATATTCCAAAAAACAGGATTCTGGCCAGAAACATGATTCAGTTGATTCCAAATCGTGTTCTGACGAATGTTGATTCCATCGCCTAACCCCACTGGAATCCACTTTTGGGACTCAGAATCATGTGAATCCACTTCATTCCAAACACGCCCTAAGGATACATTTGGCAATTCTAGCTACCTGCTTCTCTATCGTGGACATGGAATATCTATGTCTATCCCAATGCCATGGCAACTATCAGAGAATCCGAAAGAAAGCTGAAAAGTCAGATAAGTGTATCAAAAGTCTGTGGCGTCAACTGTCACACTTCCTTGACGCCCTCATAGAAGGTGTCTCTGTCGGTTTCTCGGGCGAATTTTCTTCCATTGTCGCAGTCCAGCAGGCTTGTGCCGTACCCTGCTTCTCTAATGTGGCGTGAAATGTGTGGTTTCCGCCGGGTTTCCTTGAGATACGAGCTCAAGCGGCGGACTAGCGACGTTTGACGTTGGGCGAAGCTGAACGGGGTGATTCAGCGACGACCGACGGACCAACCGTTCGGAAGATTCAAGGTAAAAACGATTGTGAGGTTAGAAAGGCTAGCTAGAGCTACATATGCAGTAAACTAAGGGGTTTTAATAGAAGAAGATGAAACGTGATGGGAGGCGGGTTCGACGAGCGACATTACTAATCGGAGAACCGCCAATCAGAAAGAAGAAAGGGGTACCGGATTGTCGTCGGGCAAGATCCGAGTGTAAGGACACCAATCCGAGTGACAGATAATCCGAGTGAGAAGGTATGAATCCAAGTCCGTCCAGGACTTCCCAATCGGACCAGGATTTCCATAGCACTAGACGGTAAGCTCGGCTTGGTCGAGGCAGTTGAACGGGAGTCGTAGATTAGCCAGTTGGCCGGACTTTAGACGACCAACCGTCATGTGACAGTTGACGCCACAGACTTTTGATACACTTATCTGACTTTTCAGCTTTCTTTCGGATTCTCTGATAGTTGCCATGACATTGGGATAGACATAGATATTCCATGTCCACGATAGAGAAGCAGGTAGCTAGAATTGCCAAGGGCGTGTTCGACCGAGAAACAGGATTCTGGGACGGAATCCACTTGGCCCGAATCGTGATTCTGGTTTGTGTGACTCTGGCCGGACTTTCAAAATTAACCTGAAGCATGCGTCGAACACGATTTTAGTATGCCCATCAAACTTCGATAAATACGTAGTTGAATTCAATTACTTCGATGTGCTGTTGAAATGACTGACTCTGAATTGTGGAATGGAAGACAAGAGTGCAGCAGTCACTTGGACGGCGGAGCTCGAGCTCCGTCTTATAGGAGCGTACAAAGATCAAGCGGCCAACGCGAAACTTATCGCATCTGGTGGCAAGAACCTTCGAAAAGCTGGCTGGACTGCTGTTCTTGGTGCTTTCACTGGCACCTCAGTGACCTCGACTGCTCAATTGCAGTCAAAGAGGAGACGTTTGAAAAATGGTTGGGCTGACTACAGCTTTTTGCAAAACCTATCAGGTTATGGGAGTGGCCTCAGCGACGAACGTTGGTCCGAGCTTGGAAATCTAAGAAGTCAACGTAGGACAAAGCTGGCTTGATAAATCGGGGTGTTGGCATCTTGCGATCGTCAGTGTCATCTTCAGTGGCCATGGCAGCAGCCGCCGCTACCATAGAAGATGCTAGCAGGACAATGTCGTCGTCTTGCTCATCCATCGGCTTGAATTGCTTGCGAAATATTGATCTCTATTTTGTAATACTTCGAATTATAATATTGTAAGGTTTCGTCATGGCTCGACATGGAGTTCATGGATGGAGGTATATTCCAAAAAACAGGATTCTGGCCAGAAACATGATTCAGTTGATTCCAAATCGTGTTCTGACGAATGTTGATTCCATCGCCTAACCCCACTGGAATCCACTTTTGGGACTCAGAATCATGTGAATCCACTTCATTCCAAACACGCCCTAAGGATACATTTGGCAATTCTAGCTACCTGCTTCTCTATCGTGGACATGGAATATCTATGTCTATCCCAATGCCATGGCAACTATCAGAGAATCCGAAAGAAAGCTGAAAAGTCAGATAAGTGTATCAAAAGTCTGTGGCGTCAACTGTCACACTTCCTTGACGCCCTCATAGAAGGTGTCTCTGTCGGTTTCTCGGGCGAATTTTCTTCCATTGTCGCAGTCCAGCAGGCTTGTGCCGTACCCTGCTTCTCTAATGTGGCGTGAAATGTGTGGTTTCCGCCGGGTTTCCTTGAGATACGAGCTCAAGCGGCGGACTAGCGACGTTTGACGTTGGGCGAAGCTGAACGGGGTGATTCAGCGACGACCGACGGACCAACCGTTCGGAAGATTCAAGGTAAAAACGATTGTGAGGTTAGAAAGGCTAGCTAGAGCTACATATGCAGTAAACTAAGGGGTTTTAATAGAAGAAGATGAAACGTGATGGGAGGCGGGTTCGACGAGCGACATTACTAATCGGAGAACCGCCAATCAGAAAGAAGAAAGGGGTACCGGATTGTCGTCGGGCAAGATCCGAGTGTAAGGACACCAATCCGAGTGACAGATAATCCGAGTGAGAAGGTATGAATCCAAGTCCGTCCAGGACTTCCCAATCGGACCAGGATTTCCATAGCACTAGACGGTAAGCTCGGCTTGGTCGAGGCAGTTGAACGGGAGTCGTAGATTAGCCAGTTGGCCGGACTTTAGACGACCAACCGTCATGTGACAGTTGACGCCACAGACTTTTGATACACTTATCTGACTTTTCAGCTTTCTTTCGGATTCTCTGATAGTTGCCATGACATTGGGATAGACATAGATATTCCATGTCCACGATAGAGAAGCAGGTAGCTAGAATTGCCAAGGGCGTGTTCGACCGAGAAACAGGATTCTGGGACGGAATCCACTTGGCCCGAATCGTGATTCTGGTTTGTGTGACTCTGGCCGGACTTTCAAAATTAACCTGAAGCATGCGTCGAACACGATTTTAGTATGCCCATCAAACTTCGATAAATACGTAGTTGAATTCAATTACTTCGATGTGCTGTTGAAATGACTGACTCTGAATTGTGGAATGGAAGACAAGAGTGCAGCAGTCACTTGGACGGCGGAGCTCGAGCTCCGTCTTATAGGAGCGTACAAAGATCAAGCGGCCAACGCGAAACTTATCGCATCTGGTGGCAAGAACCTTCGAAAAGCTGGCTGGACTGCTGTTCTTGGTGCTTTCACTGGCACCTCAGTGACCTCGACTGCTCAATTGCAGTCAAAGAGGAGACGTTTGAAAAATGGTTGGGCTGACTACAGCTTTTTGCAAAACCTATCAGGTTATGGGAGTGGCCTCAGCGACGAACGTTGGTCCGAGCTTGGAAATCTAAGAAGTCAACGTAGGACAAAGCTGGCTTGATAAATCGGGGTGTTGGCATCTTGCGATCGTCAGTGTCATCTTCAGTGGCCATGGCAGCAGCCGCCGCTACCATAGAAGATGCTAGCAGGACAATGTCGTCGTCTTGCACATCCATCGGCTTGAATTGCTTGCGAAATATTGATCTCTATTTTGTAATACTTCGAATTATAATATTGTAAGGTTTCGTCATGGCTCGACATGGAGTTCATGGATGGAGGTATATTCCAAAAAACAGGATTCTGGCCAGAAACATGATTCAGTTGATTCCAAATCGTGTTCTGACGAATGTTGATTCCATCGCCTAACCCCACTGGAATCCACTTTTGGGACTCAGAATCATGTGAATCCACTTCATTCCAAACACGCCCTAAGGATACATTTGGCAATTCTAGCTACCTGCTTCTCTATCGTGGACATGGAATATCTATGTCTATCCCAATGCCATGGCAACTATCAGAGAATCCGAAAGAAAGCTGAAAAGTCAGATAAGTGTATCAAAAGTCTGTGGCGTCAACTGTCACACTTCCTTGACGCCCTCATAGAAGGTGTCTCTGTCGGTTTCTCGGGCGAATTTTCTTCCATTGTCGCAGTCCAGCAGGCTTGTGCCGTACCCTGCTTCTCTAATGTGGCGTGAAATGTGTGGTTTCCGCCGGGTTTCCTTGAGATACGAGCTCAAGCGGCGGACTAGCGACGTTTGACGTTGGGCGAAGCTGAACGGGGTGATTCAGCGACGACCGACGGACCAACCGTTCGGAAGATTCAAGGTAAAAACGATTGTGAGGTTAGAAAGGCTCGCTAGAGCTACATATGCAGTAAACTAAGGGGTTTTAATAGAAGAAGATGAAACGTGATGGGAGGCGGGTTCGACGAGCGACATTACTAATCGGAGAACCGCCAATCAGAAAGAAGAAATGGGTACCGGATTGTCGTCGGGCAAGATCCGAGTGTAAGGACACCAATCCGAGTGACAGATAATCCGAGTGAGAAGGTATGAATCCAAGTCCGTCCAGGACTTCCCAATCGGACCAGGATTTCCATAGCACTAGACGGTAAGCTCGGCTTGGTCGAGGCAGTTGAACGGGAGTCGTAGATTAGCCAGTTGGCCGGACTTTAGACGACCAACCGTCATGTGACAGTTGACGCCACAGACTTTTGATACACTTATCTGACTTTTCAGCTTTCTTTCGGATTCTCTGATAGTTGCCATGACATTGGGATAGACATAGATATTCCATGTCCACGATAGAGAAGCAGGTAGCTAGAATTGCCAAATGTATCCGAAACTGATCTTCCGTTGGTCTGCCTCTTCATCAAGGCACGGCATCAACGCCTTCAAGTCTGGTGAACACAGTGTTGAGAATAGTTAAAAAATAGCTGGGTTGGCAAATTTTGTGGAGAATTCAATAGAATCGTTTTACTGTTGGTGATCTTGCTCTACTTTTGATCGGCTTGAGGGTGAAGGGGCAATGCTGGAGTCCTCACCTGGCTTCCCTTATCCCAACAATTGGATGGGACTTGAGTCCAAGTTGCTCGAAATCAAGGTATTCGCTCGTCGTGTGGTCATCTTCCACCAGCAAGACACGTTGGATCACCGTCGTCATCAATAGAAAGAGAATTGGAAGTCACTATGTTCATAATCGCAACCCAAGCCTATCTCACCATGTCGATGCCCTCCATAAGTTGACTGAGGAGCAGGGGGAGTGAGAGACGCATTTTCTCGAGTGAATGACTCCAAATTCCAACGTTATCATACGTAAATTTCGACCCTGAAAGTTCAGCTATCTCATTTTATTCTCAATATCCTCATGAAATTTGCATACGATGTTCAGTGATGAGCTCCCAACAAAGAGAAAATTGGTCGCCTGGTGAACATTATTATCTGAGAGCGACTCAGTCGATCATCTAGAACAATTCGAGTTCTAGTAGGGAGTAAAGATGGTAATGTTGAATGTATTATCTTGTGTTTCAATGCAATAGCTTGAATCTGCAACTTGTTATCTCACTTCTTGTTCAAGACACGAACAACGACATCATTTGTCCAACCCCACAGACGCTCGATCTCCTCGGGGTCACGCGACAACGACTCCGCTTTGTCCAGCTTTCCAACGGGAGTAAAATATTGTCCTTGACATTCGTTCTTCTCAATGTCTGGACTCGTCGCCACGTACAACTGGGTTAGCACTCCATTTTCGGTCTTCGCACCAAACAAGGCACAGATTAGCTTGAACACAGCAGCCGCGAGCGGTCTCAAAATCCACGGCACTTGAGGGAGTGCGATATTGCCTTTCGTCCCTTCTGTAGCCACGATGCCAGGGTGGATCGAGTTAAGGTACACTTTGGACGATCCGATCTGCTGGATCAAACCATGGCCCATCATGATATTGGCTAGTTTCGAGACACTGTATGCTGCCAAGCTGCTGTACTTGTCATCTCCAGGGAGTTCGAGATCGAGTGTTTTGGCCGTACCATGAGCGCCACTCGAGACAATCACGACGCGAGATGGAGCAGATCGGACTAGCACTGGGAGTAACTTGGTGGCCAAGAAATGGTGAGCGACGTGGTTGACGAACAAGGTCGACTCGACACCATGGATTTGGCGGTACGGCGCAAAAGCGACCCCTGCATTGAGAAGGAGAATGTGCAGGGGCAGATTGCGAGCCAGGAACGCATCGGCAAATACTTCGATGCTGGCGAGGTCGGCGTTGTCCGCAATCGCATATTCCACATTGGACTGGCTGCAGGTGGGAGCGTCTGCTTGAGTCTTGCAATCGTTTCTTCACCGCGGGCTTTATTTCGTGCCGTGAAGATGATGTGGCATCCCTTGCGAGCGAGTTCGAGGACGCTTTCAAAGCCGAGGCCAGCAGTGCCTCCCGTCACAATAGCAACATGACCAGTTTGGTCGGGGATGTCAGCAGTCGAGAATGTCATGATGATGTTGAGAGAGAGAGAGTAAATGGGATTGAGTGCATTTCAAGTCTACTTGGATGATGTCAATGACATGATGAATAAACGTTTTGTTGATGCCAAAGCTGAGTGATGTGTCTTGGGGATTAACCTTGAGACAACAGCGGCTTTGATGGCGCTTAACGTCGATTCAAAGCAAATAGAACACTGAAATTATCTCGGTTACACTTTCTAGGGTCGAAGAGAACACTGTTATTGTTCTAACGTTCGATAAGTACACGCAATATGCATAAGCTATGCCGTTTGATTCTTTTGACAGCATAGCCATCGCCACGATGAGCTAGGCCGACACATCACTGCCCCCAAAGCGGCATACTTTCGGACTCTTTTTATTCTTAGAGCGCACAGGGACATCAGATTGTGGTGACATGGAGCGGACGATAGCTTGGACCCGTTTAACGTTGGAATTCCCGGCAGCGTTGGTCTTGAGGAACTTTTGAACTAGGGCTGGAACATCCTCCAACAAATTTTGGACAGGCTCCCAAGTGTTTTCGAGATCGTCGAGGCCGAACCACTTAACGAGGGTAACCCAAGTCTTTTTCTCTCGATCGAATTTGCAGTCCAGAAGACGTTCGACAAGATGACCACCTTCCACATAAGCCACATGGTCCAATAAATAAATCCTGTGTAATATTCAGATCCGCAGTAGCAAAGTGTTTAAGGCGCGAAATATGATGCAATGTCACTGAACCATCACGTAAATCCTCGACGTAATAGAGCCAATCAGCCATAGTATCGACGACCCTACGAGGACCCAGCCACTGGACTTGCAACTTATTTGCAAATGTTTGGAGGATCTTGCCAACGAGAACGTAGTCTCCAATCGATAAACGTAATTGTTGAACCCGTTTGCTATCGTTGTGTCGTCGTCGTTGACGAGCACGAAGAGTTTTTGCTCGATTCGCTAAGTCACGGTGAAGGTTGTCCCGAGCAGCGGCAAGCTCAGCGAGGCAGGTCTCACGCAACTTGAGAAGTTGGGACTCATCAATCTCATGAATATCATTATTGGAAATGACAGCCGTCAGGGCGTTGCTTGATGGTAACTGAGTCATTGCCGTTATGGGTGCTAAACCACCTAACTTTTCACAAGGTGTGTGATTGAGGGCGTGTTGCACAACAGGAATTAGTGAAGGCCATTGCTGTTGGGGTACCTTAAGCTCGAGCAGTAGAGTCTTAAATGTTTTGTTAATGGAGCGCATCATCACCTCGACCGTTCCATTGATCCATGGGCAATGAGCTGGTGTAAAGCGATGACCATTGCCATAGAGTCTTTGGAGCTCATCAATCAATTCATTTTTATAGTGTGGACCTTGATCCGAGACCCATGTGTGTACAATGCCGAACAATGCAAACCATTGCTGCATAGCTGACGCAGCATCCGATGCTTTACAGGTCGGGTGGTAGGTTAATTGACACATTCTGGACGCATCGTCTACAATGACATGTATATATCCACCAGGCATAGCTAAAAAATCGCAATGCAGCAAAGTGTTTGGAGTAGTTGCATGAAGGACTTCATCTAGAGGTCGTGGCACTCTGCATGAACCAATAGACATGCATTGTAAACAATTTCGGACGAAGAGCTCAACGTCCTCGCCTATTCCACGCCATGTAAACTTTTCCAACAGTAAGTGCTTGGTTGCCACAATTCCTCGATGACCCATTGCTCCGGCATGGGCAATACTAATAAAGTCAGCTGTACATCGAGAGCTAATGGCGGGATCCATATAAGACCGTCTATCCGGGCCACATGATCTGTGGGATTCACTGCCACGTTTGCTTTACCTTTGGCATAGTCGTCTGGATGAAGCAATTGCTCAGCTCGAATGGTCTCTAGTGTTGGCCAGTCAAAGTTCTTTGACAAGGGGGAGTGCCTGGGTAGAGGTAGCGTAACTAAACGCCGAAGTTGTGGTGTAAAGGCTTTGTCATTTAATTCCGACATATCGGACCAGACAACAGCATCGGTGGGCCTAGAGCCACCATTTCCCCAACGGGATAAGAGATCACCCCATACGTTGTCCTCGCCAGGGATATGCTCGATTTTATAGCGAAAAGCGCTCAAAGCCACAGCCCATCGAGCTAGTTTATCGGCCACATAACGAGGTGTGTGTGGTGCTGGGTCTGGCGAAAACACAAACCTCAAGTTGCGATGGTCCGTAAAAATAATGAAGCCGTTTGGTCGCTGCAGGAGGTAATCCAGTCGTTTGCACGCTGTGACAATAGCATAGCCTTCCTTCTCTATCGTACTCCATCGCAAAGACGCCTTTTTGAACGTCCCGCTAAGAAAAGCCAAAGGCTCATGCCGTTGGTCCGAGATAGCGAGGTTCTCATCATCAGGGGGTATTTGCGTCACCACTGCCCCCCAAAATTCGTCACTAGCGTCAGTAAATAAACAAACAGTTTTGGAAGGGTCAGGATGTGCTAATGTTACAATTGAGCGCAATGCCTCTTTACAATCCAAAAATGCCTGGTCATGAAGTGGCAGCCAGCCAAATTCCTTAAGCATATAACGAACAAGGCGAGTCTTTTTACGACTTCCAGCGGTGGAGCAAACTGTTTCGAGAAGCTGTTGAAGAGGTGCGACAAGCTTATTAAACTGTGGCAACGATTGTCGCATCCAATTTAAAGCACAGAGAAACTGCTGCAATTGCTGTCCATTTTCTGGGGGTTCCAATTCGATGAGACCATTAATGCGTTTAGGATCATGTGCAATCCCCTCTGAGCTAATGTGCTTGCCGCACCAAATAACTTCCTGAGTGAAAAAATCACATTTCGATGGATTCAATTTGAGACCATACTTCACGCATTGCTGCAGTAAAAAGCGGAGTAATGACAAAAGTTCCTCCTCTGAGGTAGTACTCCCAATAACATCATCAAGCCATGCTTCGAGACCTTTACCATACATTTCACCGTAAATTGTTTGAGCACAGAACTGACAATACGCCACAGAATCACTATGCCCCAGCAATACACGATTGCTAGACTTCATATCGTCGATACCCATGATTGTAAATATTTCCTGACTAGATGAATGCAAAGGGAGTTGCCAGAACCCTTTGAACCAGTCACAGACAAAAAAGAACTTCTTGCCCTGTAATCTGGACATCACAACTTCCAAAACGGGCATAGGCCATTGCATGGGCTCCGTAATGGCATTGATCGCACGCATATCAACAGTCATTCTTAATTCACCATTCTTTTTGGGAACCACACGCGGTGGCGAGGCCCAACGAGATCGATTATTCTGGTAAACTAGGCCAAATTTTTCGAGGGCACCCAAATGTTCTCTCAAATACGACATATGAAGTGGCGAATATCGTCGGGTTTTACACTTTATGGGCTTAGAGCCATCCACAAGTCGAACTTGCAAGGGCTCGACCATGACAGGAGGATCATTACAGAAATCAATTCGAAAAACGTCAAGAAATTCATCAAGGAGTCCCTGTAACATAACTGCACCAGAATCAGATCCTGAATCAATTAATGTGGTAATTTTTCCAGCCGATGGGACATTTGGGACTCGAGCAAAACAACGTCCTTGCCGTGGAACAGAACCACACAAAGATTTTTGCTGGATTTTTGGTTTCATTTTTGCAGCTGCCTTGAGCTCAGCTCTTTTGCGTTTGGAGATATCCTCCTTTTCAGATTCCGAAGTAGTTGGGCACACGATTATGTTGTGAGAGCCTTTGCATGACCAGCACACAGGTAGTTTGTGTTTGGCCTGGGTTGTGAGGGTATCCGAGGTATCGTTAGTATCCCTCTTCGATTTAAGTTTCTTTGCAGCCTTCTTTTCAGCGAGCATTGAATTCGAATTTGACTCATGTTTTGTAGGCGTCGACGAAATGCTGTGACTTGCCACACGCAAAAACTTCATCTGATGCCTGAGTTCGATACGAACAAAATTGAAGAATTGTTCAATCGAGTTGCGCAAATACTTCTTGTCGTACTCAATTTGATGTCTAATATAATCGCGAAAACCAACTGGTCTGATACCCTCAAGAAGCGCAGTAATCGCAGTTTTAGGGTGTCGAAAATCAAAATCCTGCATGTTGTGCTTCTGCAGTAATTTCCAATAATCATGCATCCATTTGTCCATTCTACGTTCGGCGTCCATTTCCTTGTCAGACATGACAACCTTTTGCTTTATCAATACCGTCATATCTCGATATTGGTCGCCTTTGTAGTCAAGACTTACTTGGAAGAAGTGTAGCCACTCATGCGATGAAATTGCTTCGATCGGCTTTTGAATAAGAGATTTGGCACAATACTCTTTTGTGACACCATCAATGCAATGTTCAATAGCTCGTATCTGAATTGCCGACTCGGCATAATTTGCTGTGACCCAAATGGCGAAGCGGATTGACCAGGAGGTACAGGCATATTTCCTGGTTGTTGAGTGAATTGAACATTCGAAGTTTGCTCAGTATTAATATTGCCCTCAGGCGGATTTGCATTTGAGCAAGGCGGAGCTTGATTTTGTTCTACATGGTCGTTCTGGACTGTATCATTTACGATCACAGGCTCTGTAGAAGGAGGATTCTCGCTTCGAAGCAAAGAATCTCTCTCTTTTTTTACCATATCAAGCTCAGCAGCCATTTGAGATAATCGAGCGTTTAGTTCATTCTCCATATTTGTACGCATTTGATTGATTCCATTGTGCATTTGGGCTGCATAATTAGCCTGACCAATTTCAGAATGACGTATTTGCTCTTCATACATTCGTTGCTCATGCTGACGCTGCGTATCTAATTGTTGTAATTGTTGTTGCATCATCAACAAATTTTGTTGGGCTGCAGCGATTTCAAAGTTCCTTCGTTGAATTTCACCATTATATTCCCAATGGAGATTTGCTTGATGCTGCTGGGTGGCGGCAACAAAGTTAGGGTCCATGTTGTAATGATGATGCACCACCTGGTTCAGTGAATGATTAGCCTCGTGAACTAGTTTAAAAAGCGACGGGCCGTTGTTTACACGATGATTGTACATATTTTGCGCATAGGGGGGGCCGCATAATGAGCCTGATTGGAATTCATTTGAAATCCTTGACTAGAGTTCTGTCCATGGAATTGAGGATAGGATATGCCAGCCGGCGCATGGTAGCTCGCAGGGCTCATTCCATTGCTATTGCTTCGGTTGGACAATTGGGGGTGACCGGCTATATTTACTGGGCTCGCAGTGCCGGCCGCGAGATTTGGATCCGAAGGATAATTGTAAAAACCAGTGGCAGTGTAGCATCGGAAAGAGCTACGTCACTATGATTCTCCATGTTTGAGTTGTGAGTGTTCGCACTGTATGACGAACTAATAATATTATTGATGTGTCTTGGGGATTAACCTTGAGACAACAGCGGCTTTGATGGCGCTTAACGTCGATTCAAAGCAAATAGAACACTGAAATTATCTCGGTTACACTTTCTAGGGTCGAAGAGAACACTGTTATTGTTCTAACGTTCGATAAGTACACGCAATATGCATAAGCTATGCCGTTTGATTCTTTTGACAGCATAGCCATCGCCACGATGAGCTAGGCCGACACATCACTGAATCGAGTACATCACATGTCCCCTGTCAATTTTAGAATTCGAATGAACCAAACATTTGTTCTTTTCGCATTTGATTGGCCAAAATATTACCTTTCTGTGATTAGACAGGCAGAAACTCTGGCAAAATCATTGATGATGCCACCAAAACCCTGAGTACAAATCACGAATAAAGAGTAAGTTGATGGCTCATGTGGTGAACATTAAAACAAATTTCGCCTGTCAGGAGACTATATCGACAACTGACTGCCGATTGCTACACGCAGGGTGAATGAACTAAATCCATTCAATATGTAGTGCCCTGACATTTGATAACTTCTAAATACATCATCTTTGAGAAGAGTGTAGTAATTGTAACGGAAGTCTTTCTGTTGAGTTTTGAGCAATCCCGATCTTTAATATCGTTGGTTGCGTTCCAGAGACGCTCTATTTCTTCGGCGGCTTTATCCACGTAAGGAGGAAATGAAACTGCAACCGATACATTAGACTCAGTGAAGAGTCGATTGAAACTCGGCAGTCTCGAGATCGAAGCGTGAAAGTACAATAGTGGATCGTACTTGTATGTTCTCATCTTCAGCCTACCGAGTTTCTGTCCACGAGAAGCCAAGTCGAAGTTTGCACATTACATTTCAACACTTAGCTAGCGACACCAAGACACTGAATCGGATCAGCAATAATTTCTCGCAATGCAATCAAATCGATCGAAATCTCGGTATCGCTGACACTAGTCAACGCAACTGGTAATGGTACACCAGCGTACACCGACGCTAAGGGGAATGAAATCTGAACTGGTCCAGGGTTTGGATGACCAAATTCCACAATGCTCGCCTGCCCTTCTCGACCACGCTGGTGAATAATAGCCACTCGGCGCTGCGAGGAAGCAAAGATTTTGATTCCAATTGCAACTTGGACAGATGTGGCTTGCATCCATCGCTCAAGTTTTGCACGAAGACGTTGGAGACTGTTGTTCTTGTACGCTACTTCGACAACGATGTTGGGGTAGGGTGCGTTACGTGCAGCCTCCAACACCGCTCCTCCAACTCTCAATCCCACTGGGATGATGCTTATGTTGGGTTCTTGGCCACGATCTCCAGTCCAGCATGTCGGGGAGGGCATCAAGCGCACGGTACGAATGAGTCGAATATCATTTCCAGTCATTTGGATTTGCTCAATGACTGAATTGGAGATGCATCCAGCAGTTGCTTCATGAACGAACGATGGAATGCTGTAGACAACCACTCGTCCTTTGTCTGTCCCGTCATTGTGTGGCTCGAACTCCCAACGTCTCAGTCGCCCTTCGTTCAGGTCAAGCCATCGTTCGAACTGCTTCCACGTAATTGCACTGAATAAAATCACTGGCCCCCATCAAGGATCGCCATCTTCATCGGTGAATGGTGCGTGGGAGATTGGGTCTTGCCAAATTTTATCCAATTCCATCCTCACTCTGTTGATATTCTCGTCGCGGACCAAGTGCATCGTGCGTCTGTGCTTAGTTCGATCGAAGGTAGATGGCTTTCGACATGCCCGTCGAGTCCTCATTTGGGCAGTTGGCTTCTTCATATATTGTGAATTAAATTGACAAAGTCGTTGTCAATTTCTATCACACGGTTAACGGTATTCTGGGTTCAAAATTTGAAAGCATCCGACTGTTGACGAAGATGGTGATTCCTGTGGGAACAATTAACAGTGCTCTTTCGTGTAGCCATGACGCGGGAAGACTTTGAACATTGGACACGAAATGGTGGTCAAGAATCAAACTGTAGTTAATTTGAGTAATGGATGGACCGCGTTTGAATGGGGCACCAGGCATTCCATATCCTGCGCTACGTGGACGGAATTTCACGACAAGTTGCGAAAACATCAAGATTTTGGCTGATTCACAGCGTCGAGTAACGATCACGCACCAAGGGTGGCCCCTCCATGGTAGAACTAAGAGAGCCACCTCGCTAAGATTTCAACGAGGATTCAAATGTCCTACACCGTGATTAATTACGTCCGACATGCTTTCTCAAAGCTTTCATTAAACATTAGGCTTGATATCTTTTGGCAGGCAATGACATTCCTACTTTCGTCCCTTCACGAACGAATTGAGTCCAGCCAACGAGGTTGAACTGAGCTTCAGGGGACGACTTCGGTCGATAGGCATGGACTTGGTAAGCTAAGCAGACGGACTTTTGACCAAAATTATCCTGCCTAATTGAACTTCACCGTCCTCGTCAAGCTCTTGGTGACGGAGGAACAACAAAGAACATTTGACGCTTGTCCACAAGAGCAGTCAGTCAACGTGAGCAAATACCTCTGTTCCGAAAAAGCAAGCTTATGGACAGTGCGATCGGTTTATTCTTCATCGAAACAATGGAAATCACTTTCAATGGCCACCATCAAACTTCCATTAAAGTCTTTAAAGGCAACTTCAG
This sequence comes from Aphanomyces cochlioides, assembly GCA_019828595.1. Taxonomy (NCBI): domain Eukaryota; phylum Oomycota; class Saprolegniomycetes; order Saprolegniales; family Verrucalvaceae; genus Aphanomyces; species Aphanomyces cochlioides. The sequence goes on from JAHQRK010000015.1 coordinate 1,884,180, forward strand.
CTAAGTATAACATAAAATTACGTGGATGTCATTATGATTGCTCCTAGCCAAGCAAATAATGCGCTGCAACGTGGAGAAAATTACTTTCAGGCGGGAAGATATCAACATAGTATATGTTCATAATCACTCAACGACGGCAAAAACAATAAGACATTGATCTCTCGCTTGTTTTCAAGGCGTTTGACGTCGTCATTGCAGCATGACCTTATCGTGATATTCTTCATCATACAATACTCAGCTAGATTGTACATCCAAAGTCTCCAACTCTCGCAAGGGCAACATACCGCGTAGAGGACCACCTCAGGAATGAGATAGATGAAGATTTGCCACTCAAATTACCATAAAACCAAATGGTTCACTAAGAATAGCATAGTGCAGCCAATCATTTTGTCGCAAAATTGTGAATTTTATAAAATGTTATAACGTTTGTGGAGCGGAGGAAATACCACATCTAACGTTGTACTATGCTGCGGTAATAAGCTTTTTTGTCTCCAGGTCTCGCTCGTTCCGGTCTGCTTGGGTGCCAAAACTCGATTGCAATCGAAATGCATCGTAGTCTTCTCTGGGCCATTTCTCTTTGGTGTGGCGGTGGCATTGGCTTTGTCGCGGCAGGACTGAATGGTCAAAAGTGTCCGAAGGCCACGCCATGTTACGATCTGCAGAGCGAATTGTGTCTGGCCGGCGATGCAGTGAAACACAACGGAGCTGGTTTGGTCTTTTGCGATCCGTCCAATACATTCTGCGATGACGAGACTACATGCTACGGATTTGGTTCAAACTGTGTCTGTAGTGGCGATCGACCTTGTAAAGCACTCCATGGTGCGTGTGAACCATTCTCTGCCGAGTGCTCGTCAACGAATTGGATCCTTCGGTGGTGTCCCAGTGCAGATATGCCAACTACGCCTCCACGACCACTGACAACACCATCACGAAGACTTGGAGACGCACCAACTATTCCAGGACCAGCAGCTACGATGCCCCCACTACCTCCCGCAGGCACATTTCCAGAAATACCAGACTTTATACACCAGCGCCATCAACGACACCGCGACCAACGACAACGCCATCCCCAACGACAACGCCACGCCCAACGGCACCTCCAACTACGTCGACAAACAGCTCAACCTCAAATAATATCAACGGCAATTCGAATCCAACCACACCAGCACCCACTTCCAAGAGCGACAACAACACGCTGATCATCGCCTTGACTATTACCGGGGGCGTCGTGCTCATCGCTGTAATTGTCGCCTATGTTATTGTCCAGCGCAGAAGACACAATGCCATTCCAGTGGCCGTACATTATGTCGAGCCACCTGAATACTCTCCAGCACCCGTCGTTCCAGCCCAGAAATCCTCTGTCAAAACCAATAAATCCTCGTCCACTGGCGGCTCCACTGCGGCATGGACTCCGAGCAACAAGCAGTTGGATTTGGGTAACTTGGAAATGTTTCGCATTCCCCCAACAGATATTTCAATTGCCAAACCCATTGCTGCCGGAGCGTCGATATGACGTATTACCACGACCAAGTTGTTGCAGTGAAGAGTCTTCTTGCGGCCAAGCGGACCAACATGGATCAACTCGTCCATTTTGTCAACGAAATCAAGCTTCATTCGCAAATTGAGTGTGATTACATCGTCCAATTCATCGGCGCTTCATGGAACAAACCTTCCGACATTGTCTTGGTCACGGAATACATGGACAAAGGCGATCTGCGCAATTTTATGCAATCCAAAACACCGTCGACCGTGTCTTGGCGCGACAAACTTAATCTTGCTCTCAGTGTGGGTCATGCGCTGGTTTATCTCCACTCTTTAGATCTCAAAGTGATCCACCTCGACTTGAAATCCCGCAATGTCCTCTTGAATAGTGCAATGCATGCCAAGCTGACCGATTTTGGCGTTTCCCGTGAATTTGACGACATTGAAACCTTGACAGCCGGCGTGGGAACGTATCGTTGGATGGCTCCTGAGGTTCTCCAAGACGGACACTACACTGAATAGCAGATATTTATTCATTCGGCGCCATCTTGGCCGAGCTGAGCACGCATTTGATTCCATATCAAGATTTGAAAAATGCCCGAGGCAATCCCTACACTGACACAGCACTCATGGCCAAAGTCATGCAAGGCAAAATCATGCCTTCGTTTGCAGTCGATTCTCCTCTCTGGTATGTTCAATTTGGCCAACGTTGTACGGCCCTGAAGCCACAACGGCAGCGTTACAATTTCCGCAGCGGAAGTTGCGGAATGAGGGTGTCAGACTTCCGCAAATTAACGCAAACTCGACCGCAAAGTATATCTAGGTTGCTTCAACGAACTAAGCATGTGCGAAGTAGTTTAGTATATCAAGCGCACAACGTATCTGAAAGGTTGTGATGCATCAAATCAATATCTATCGCTGCTGAAAGAGTGTTATATGTGCTTCCGCATTTCCGCAAAGGACAAAAAATGTAAGAATGGTACTGCCCAAAACTGTCTAGGGCCCATCTCTTGCTTTTAATCCATGCTCTTGTTGTTTTGGAAATGTCAAAGTCTCAAAATGTTGGCCCGCCGTGAGCATCTTCCGAGTTCTGCACATCGTGGGCACAATCGATGTGCTGAACGATTAGCCAATCAAAATTTATTTAATAATATTTTCAGCCAATCAAAACTTTGTCAATAATACGATTCCTCATATTCCAGTCTTTTCGGTGCCAAAACAATCTCTTCTTTGTCAAGCTTGACACGACACTACGTAATGTCGAAGCGAGATAATAACGACGTTTCCAAGTACTGACTTGGGATGAAAACAATGAGTCCAATTAACAAGAAGCCGTCGATACAGTCTGGGACGTTGTGCATGTGGTATTATACCAAGCCTCCTTGGTTAGAAGAGGCTGCAAAAAATAAAATGTTCAAAAGACCAGCTTCCTCTGTGCATCGCACACTAACCAAGATCGATCTACCATACTTTCCATTGATCTCGAAGCGACATTTTGCGGAATGGCTGTAACCGTGCCATGTCTGGCAGGTACATAAGATGAGGGCGCGGTCTGTGAACAGACCTGGTGCCCTGCAGTAGCGGTTCCCCGCGCTCTGTTGTGTGAACGACTGGCCTTGGGAGGCCACAGAAGTTGAAGCTCCTAGCGAGGCTGTGCGATAGCCAACGAGAAACAAGATAGGAACAAGACATAGGTTGCTTTAAGTTTAACTCACTCTTACACTCCAGTCGCAGTTCACACGCGCCTGATATCCTCTGCGCCTGATATCCTCTGCGCCCGGTTACCTGGTAGCACTCTAGTTCGTCCAGAACCATGGACGCTGCGCCCGCAACGTCGACAATCGACGTTTCCCACTTCTCACCCGAACAGCAAGCTACTCTGACCGAGCTGCTTCGCTTGATCCCCGAGAACATCGTTCGGGGATTGTTCAGTGGGGTGAACCCTCAAGACCAGATTATGGTCATTGAGAGCTTCCGCCTACATGGTGAAGCAACTACAAGATCGACGAGATCGAACGAATCTCGGTCTTTATGTACGGCCTAAATCAAGGCCCAGCCCGTGACGAGCTCTTCCGTTTGCAGCCTCAAAGGTTTAATGAGGCAATCAGTATCGTGCTGAACACAGAACATTCGCGCGGCTTGGCGCGCTCTTCCGGCGGATCCCCCGATGTCTCAGCAGACATGGAGATCTCGCGAATGAAAGCGGCCTCTGGTGAGGAGCGCCGCTGTTTCAATTGTGGCCAGACTGGTCACTTCGCAAGAAAATGCCCTCAGCCTTCACAGGCGAGGAAGAACCCGAATTACTCCCCACACCGCTCGCGCGCTGGCGCCTATCGTGGGCGTGGGCGTGGCTACGGCCATCGCCAGGGGAAAGAGAACACCCAGTAGGCGCGAGGCGACCTACTGGGACAACTCTAGGCTCTGATGAAGAGCGTTCCGGCATTACCGCCTGTTCGTCAGAACCTAGCCTCTGACACATTACTGTGTCAACTGGGACAGCATACTACGATGCTGCATGTCAAGATGCCCGTGGAGAGCTTCTCCCGAAAGCTCCGAGTCTTAATCGACTGTGGAGCGTCGAAGAATTTTGCCCGTCGACAGACGCTCGAAGAGAATGCGAGCCTCTATGCCGAGGTCGACAGCGGCACGTCTCTGACTGAGACTGTGCGCGTCAAGTTGGGTGATGGGTCGGTAGTGACCGCATCAGTGCGCCTGTTAACACAGGTTGGCACGTTCAGTAGTCTGGAAGACTACTTCGTCATAGACCTAGATGAGCGCTGGGACCTCATCCTAGGCATGGGCTGGTTGGAGAAACACCAGCCCTGCATAAACTGGCGGGCCAAGACCATCCATGAGGTCGGCCCCGACTTTCTCAAAAGCCATATGGGCATGGAGAGTAATGAGCCCATCCCCTCGCCAGCTGGCGATGAGCAGTTAGCTACGCTGCGTCAGCTCCCGGCTACGGGAAAGTCGACACGCCAGGGTGGTCCTATGTCTTCCAAGGAAGATATCGGCCGTCAGGCCTTCAACAACACTTGGGCAAACACCCGACAGACTGGGTTGCCTGTGTACAAGAGTAGTGCCCAACGGACCGGGCTTAAAGTCTCCTTCGCGAGTGCACCGACGGACCGAGTGCACGGAGACGTGATTGTTGAAGAGGATGCGTTGGAGCGCAGTCCTATGCCGACGCTGCCCGTGTCTGGGCGCGTCTTTGTTGAAGATGTCATTTTGTCGCATTGCGACTTGACTGAGCTGCCGAAGACAGCTGAAAAAATATGCAAGCTCGAAGAGATGAGCTTTGCCGAGTTTAGAAGTGCTCTGCGCTCCCAGCGCATCACCAGTATCGCAGTGATACAGAGTGTCGATGAGATTGACCTCTATACGACGTCCGCGGAGGATCTGGACGTAGCTGGCGAGACACCGCCAGCACTCTCTCGCGTATGGGATAGGCTCCGAACGAGCCCGTTTTACCCCCTCGTGAAGGAATACGAGGATATCTTCCCGGAGGAAGTTCCCGCGAGACTGCCCAAGGACAAGGGCGTGCGTCATGAGATTGACTTGACGCCAGAGACAAAGTGGTGTGTCACTCGACAGTGGCCACTACCACGTGAGCAAGTCGAGTTCATCGACTCATTCTTCGCTGCACGTAAGAAGGCGGGGCACGTACGGGAGAGTACGTCGCCACACTCGAGTCCGACCTTCTGCGTCAAGAAGCCTAGCGGCTCTTGGCGAATCGTTCATGCTTATAACAAGCTGAACGCAGCCACCATCCCGGCGCAAACGCCGATTCCCAGGAAAGATGTCATCATTGACAGCATGGGTGGCTCGACGATCTTTTCAACGATCGATCTGCGCAATGGATTCTATCAAATCCTCATGCGCGCATGTGACATTCCCAAGACAGCTGTCTCGACGCCATCGGGCATGCTGTGGGAGTGGCTGGTGATGCCACAAGGGATCGCCAATGCCCCAGCGACCTTCAACCGAATGGTCACGCAGAAATTGCGCCCGCTGCGCGACTTTGCGCCGTCGTACTTCGACGACATATACGTGCACAGCCGTGCAGACAAGAATCGCACCGACGTGCAAGTCCATTTTGGACACCTGCGGCAGATCTTTCAGACGCTGCGAGACGCAGGATTGTATGCCAACTTACAGAAGTGTATGTTCGGCGTTGAAGAAATACCCGTACTCGGGGAGTACGTTGGTATCAATGGATGTCGGCCAGACCCGGCCAAAGTCACCACGATCACAACTTGGCCTGTCCCGGCCACTGAGACAGAGCTCCGCAGCTGGCTTGGTCTTGCGACCTACCTACACAAGTTTTCAAAGAACTTGCCGACATTGCAACGCCACTGACGCGGCTACTAATGAAGGATGTCCAGTGGGACTGGACACAAGAATGTCAAGAGGCTTTTGACGGCATCAAAGCCAGCCTCACGCAAGCGCCGATCCTGGCGTTGCCTGACTTCAATCGACCATTCTCGGTCGTCTGTGATGCATCTGTGCGAGCAATAGGTTGCTGCCTCATGCAAAAGGATGACGAGGGTCGTGACCGACCCGTCTCCTATCAGTCACGGCAGCTGCGCGCTGCTGAGCGCAACTATCCGGTCCATGACCTCGAATTACTGGCGATGAAATACGCCTTGGTCAAATTCCGCATCTACCTTCTCGGCTCGAAGCCGTTTACGGTATACACGGATCACGCATCCTTACGGACTGCTGTGAACTCGCCGCACATCTCTGACCGGATGGCCAGGTGGCTCGTGTTTTTCGCGGAATACAACATGACTGTTGAGTACAAACCAGGTCGTACCAACGTCATTGCAGACGCGCTGTCGCGCCGTCCAGCGGAGGAGGAACCTCCCTGCCTGTCTGCCCTATCCGAAGTCCGTTCGGACTTGTTTGATCGCATTCGAGGAGCGTACAGCCTCGATCCTGCCCTTCGCCGGACGATTGATGCCATTACCGCTGGCAAATCGCTTTCCACCAAGGTAGTCCAGATCGGACGTTTCACTTTCCACGACGATTTGTTGTGGTACTCAGTCACTCCGGGGGACGCCCCACGAGTGGCTGTGCCGTGCGACCCGACTCTCCGTGCGGAGATCATCCGCAAATTTCTCGACACCCCGAGCGGCGGCCATTTTGGCCGCGAGAAGACATATCTGTCCGTCGCCCGTTCATTTTGGTGGCCTCGCCTGTATAAGGCGGTGGCACGTTTTGTCGCATCGTGTGGCGTATGTCAGGCCGTCAAGGCCGCCCCACACTCACAGGCTCCGCTACAGAGCCTCGACGTCCCACTGGAACTGTGGGAGTCCGTCAGCATGGACTTCATTTTTGGCTTGCCCAGTGACAAGTCGGGCAATACGGGTATCTTCACCCTTGTCGATCGCGCATCCAAGTACCTAATCGCGCTGTCAGTTAAGGCATCTATCACGGCGGAGCAGTCAGCTCGCTTTTTCTTTGACAACGTCTATTGTCATTTTGGACTCCCGTCCAGTATCGTCTCGGATCGAGACCCACGGTTTACGTCCCATTTTTGGCGAGCGCTGTTCGCGCTCTGCGGGACGACGTTAAACATGTCCAGCTCGGACCATCCTGAGTCTGATGGTCAGACCGAACGCGCGAATCGCGTTCTCAAAGACATCCTTCGAAGCTATGCCTTGTCTAGGCCGAAAACATGCAGTTCCATGTTGCCAACAGCGTGTTTTGCCTACAACACGTCCGTACATGCGTCAACGGGCTTTACGCCCTTCTACGCGGTGCATCTGAAGCACCCGCGACTCCCCTCGGACGTGGACAGTCCTGTTCTAAGTGTGGGAGGAATCTCCGATGATGTTCCGCGGCGGACAGCCGCTTCTGTCGAACATTTCGCGTCGTCGCGCGAATCATTGTTACTGCGCCTACGCGAGAATATCGCCAGTGCTCAAGCGAAACAGGCCCGTCAGGCCAACAAACACAACCGAGGAAATACAAATGTGTATTCGGTTAACGACCTAGTCTACGTGCATCGGTCGGTCGTGAAAGGACCTAGCGGCCCTTCGAAGCTTCGCTGCCCTTGGTTGGGGCCGTTCCCTATTCGAAACGTTATTAGTCCAGTGGACTACGAGCTCGAACTGCCCGATGACTGGGACATCCATCCCGTCATCTACACGGGCAAGCTCAAGAGACACATACCCCAGGATGCGGTTACCCCTTCTTCAGTTCCTCAAACGGAACGTAGTCCTGTTGGATCTTCGAGTAGAGCGCTTGAAGATGCACGTCCACACGATCTCTCTCCTTCGCGAGACGCTCAACAAGTAGCTCGAGCTCCGAGCTCTTCTTGTAAAAACACTCGCGGTGAACATCCATCGCGCGGGCCCAGTTCTTCAAGCCCTCGGCGGTCGCCGCGTGTTGCTCGCAGAGCTTCGACATCTTCTCGAAGCGCGATTGCAAGTCGCGACGCTTCTCGCGCTCAGTCTGGAGCTCATCTTGAAGGTCCTGAAGCCGACCTTCAAACTCCTGTTCGGAGTGACCAAGTTGGCGGGTCAGCTCCGCAATTTCATCACGCAGCTGGTACAGATGTTCATCCAGCGCATATCTCGGGCGGTCCCGACTCGGACTACGCCCCGCCTCTCGACGCGCACGTTTCGCCTTAGGCTCGGTCGAGCGAGAGCGAGAACGAGGGGCGCGATGTCGGCGCGCGGATTGTCGCGCAGCGCTGGGGCCAGCACGGCCGCGAGTATCGCCTCCTGGCGCAAAATTCGGAGGCGGCTCCTACGAACACATGGGTGAGAGAAGCGGACGTTGGTCCAGACTCACATAGACTACTTTCAGCTTTTGGTACGCGACAGCGATCGCTCTTACGGTCTCGGCAGCGAGGCGTACCTTCAAGCCTTGGCGCTCACGCGCGAAATTAACGACACGCTCTTGGAACTTGGCGTGGTTGTGGGGCCACGTCGTGATATCAAGCGAAATACGCGCTAGCATTCGGTTGGCCCAAATGGCCACGTACTCAAATTTCGTTCCGTCCCACAAGGGAGAAACAGGTACAAACGCGCGCATACTACCAAAGCGGCGCTGGTCTTGTCGGATCGAAGGCCATTCGGCCATATCGACGATGACGGGGTTGCAGGTCTCCCACAAAGTCACTGCGAAGGCAACCCCCGCCGCAAAATCACTCTTTGACTCGCCGCGCAGGCGAGAAAGCCATTGCGCCAACAATATCGAAACTTGCCCGGATCGGGCGTGCCACTACGAGAGGCTGCAAAGCCTGGCATTTGATCGAAGGTCAGATCGCATCCTGTGTCGGATGCCTGCCAACGCGCGTGGACACCACCGCTAAGTCGAGTTTGGCCCTCACGGATCCAAAGGTACTCAAGGTATATGGGGCGCCCCTGCGCCGGCGCTGCGCTTTGCTCGCGACTGCACAGATCGGGCGAGGGCGGCGTGTATTTGTAATCGACCTCTTCGTCGGCGTACAATTTTGAAAATATTCCTGATTGGCTCAGCGAGAGCCAATGTGACAGTTGGAACACACCAGCCCCAGTTCAGACGGGACTGTGAAGGGATTAACCCCACCGAGGGAGACATCTCTGCAAAGCTTACGGGCTTTCGCCCTAAGTGTGGGAGGATGTAACCGTGCCATGTCTGGCAGGTACATAAGATGAGATCATGCCGTCGTTCGCAGTCAAGTGTCCTCAATGGTATCTCAAGTTGGCCAAACGCTGCATGGCATTGGATCCACAAGTTCGACCGACCGCGATGGAAGTCGTCCATTCCATCAGAACAGAATTGCGAAAACTGCGATAAAGAAAGTCCGCAGTGATAGTTGTTGTATATCCATTTAATCTAATTTACGTCAGCAGAGTACCGAGAGAAAGCTTCATAGCTGGGCAGCTTAATGTTTGGTCAACGCTCGCGTAATGACATCGCTCGTCCAGTCCCAAAGACGCTCGACTTGTTCAGGATCGCGGCTTAATGTCGTGGCTTTGTCCAGTTTGGCCACCGGCGTGAAATATTCGCCTTGCCACTCGTTCGATTCAATGTCTCGACTGGTTGCGACGTACAATGGAGTGAGCGCTCCAGTTTCAGGCGACACTCCAAACCAACGAAGATAAGTCTTGACGGCAAAATCAACGATCGAGCTCACGAATGTCGGCATTTGTGTCATGACTGCTTTCTTGTTGACGACGTTCGACGCGACGCGTCCAGGATGGATCGAGTTGCTGTCGATTTGAGCTAATCCGATCTGTTTCAAAAGACCACGGACCATGAGGATATTCGCAAGCTTGGATGTTCCATAGGCTGCAAAGCTATCGCAGCTGGCTTCGTCCGTCGGCAAGGTCAAGGACTTTACAAAACTCGTGGGCTTCACTGGACACGACCACAATGCGAGATGGCGTCGAGCGTTCCAAAGCTGGCATCAAACGTTGAGCTAAGAACTCGTGGGCGACATGGTTGATAAACAAAGTCGACTCGACGCCGTGAATCACACGAAAGGGGATGAAACCCAAACCAGCATTGAGGAGAAGAATATGCAGCGGCAACTTGCGTGCCAAGAAGGCATCGGCAAAAGCAGCAATGCTGTCAAGGTCAGCGTTGTCTGCAACTGCAAAATCGACTCGGAAAGAAGCAGGAAAAAGAGCAGCTTGGACCGTTCCAAGGGCTTCTTGACCACGAACAGAACTTCGAGCGGTGAAAATGACGTGGCAGTCTTTGCGAGCGAGAGCAATGACGCTTTGGAGACCGAGACCAGCCGTGCCGCCCGTGACGATGGCCACTTTGCCACGTTGGTCTGGGATATCCGCAATGGAGAAGGTCATGATAGTTGTTGAGAGGAAATTGAAAAGTGAATCGAGTCGACCGATGGCTTTTGAGGAGTAATCACGACAGATTGGTCATCGCATGCTAGAATTTAGCATTCACTCATGAAACAACTCAATCAAGATGACTATTCCTCAGGGAGAATTGCATAAATATTGATTTGGACTTGTTCAGGAGGTTTCCTGGATGGACTCGACGCTTCATTAGGACAGAGCTACATGCTGATTGTGTTGGAGAGTCACTGCCGTTGTATTTTGTCATATTCAATGGTTTGAAATGACTTTTTTCGGGAAGACGAAAGCAGACCAGCATCTACTCGTCGTTCAGTGAATTCCATGGCATACCTTTATCAACTGCGTCGTGTATTTCCAATGTGTAATATTTTCAGGTCCCAGAAATGAAAGCTAGTCGATGATGCGATGAGAGAGATGACTACAGGAGCTCTGACTTATACTGTAGATCGACAAACCAGACAAAGAGATGGAGTTACCTTGAGTTGAATTCCCAGTCAGCTTTGGATCTGTGTATTTTATTCATCCAAGCTCTGTTTCCACTCAAAGTCGAATCCTGGTGATAAACATATTATGCATTACGTAGCAAAGAGAACTGTATCGAGTGTGAGTCTTCTTGTAAAGCCGTGTCTTTTTTAAGCTTCATCGCTTCATTACTTGTTGTCCAAGACGCGGGCAATGACGTCGCTGGTCCACTTCCAGAGACGGTCGACTTGCACGAGGTCTCGACTCGAAGATGTGGCTTGGTCCAATTTGGCAATCGGCGTGAAATATTGACCTTGCCACCGGTTCTTCTCCACGTGAGGACTCGTAGCCACGTACAATTGCGTGAGAGCTCCTATTTCAGGTTTGAGCCCAGCCCAATGGAGACGATACAAGATCTGCGCTTCGACAAAAAAGCGACTGTACCAAGGCAAGTGGGTCAAGTGCACCCCCGACCTTGTGATTGCACCGAGTTGACAAACACATTGGGTGAACTGATTCGTTGCAGGAGACCATGACCCATCAAGATATTGGCCACTTTCGACGTCGCATAAGCTGTCATACTATTGTGGGAATCCCTGGTCGTCAAAGTTCAAATCGAGAGAGTCTACAAACGTATGAGCGATACTAGACACGATGACAACGCGAGATGGAGCAGATTGCTTCAAGACGGCAAGAAGTCGCGTCGCCAGAAGCTAATGAGCCACATGATTGATGAAGAGAGTCGACTCGGCACCATGAATGACACGGAAGGGTTGAGTCCCCACGCCGGCATTGAGGAGGAGAATGTGGAGAGGCAAGTTTCGAGACAAGAACGAGTTGGCAAACGCGACAATGCTGTCGAGATCCTCATTGTCCGCGACACCAAATTCGACCTTGAATAGAGCAGGCGAAAGCGCAGTCTTGATCTTCTTGAGCGCTTCTTGACCTCGAGACGTGCTTCTCGCAGTGAAAATGACGTGGCAGTCTTTGCGAGCGAGAGCAATGACGCTTTGGAGACCGAGACCAGCCGTGCCTCCCGTGACAATGGCAACCTTTCCTGTTTGGTCCGGCATATCAGCTATGGAAAATGTCATCTTGGTGAAAAGTAAATTTGAAAATGGATCTTGTGGAAAAAGTTGACTAGTTGGAGCAGATGTTGTGTTGATTTGGTGTGGAAAGTCGAGCAATCTGATGGCTCGTTTGTATGGGTGATAGTGAATCCAAGACAAGATGATTGTGCGAATGAAAGGCAGAAGCACAAGGTCTGTCAGATCGAGAGGCATGGTCATGGCATGGATTTGATGCCATCAACACGAGACTCGATGTATTTGGTTGAGTAAAATCCATGTGAGGTGGTGTGTTGTGTCATTTGTAGTTGATGACTATACATGCAATCTAATTCAAAGTATTTTGTGGCGTTGAGAAGAGTGTGAGTATGAATGTACACGCCATCATGAATGTTTGATCTTGATAGTGAGAGACTTGTGTTGACAAGAAAAGATGAAAAGACAGGGCCCAACCGGTGATCGAAACCGGGACCTCCTGCACCCAAAGCAGGAATCATACCACTAGACCATTAGGCCACCCATATCTGCTGCAAAATATTTATCGTACCATACAAATACTAAAGATAACGTAGGCACAACCCTTTGCGTGAACCTCGTCACAGTCGCCATGCCCGCCAAATCAAGCTCTACGAGTAGATCACCACGCACTTGGAAAAACTTGAAAGATGTTTTGTTGTCACTATTCTCTGTACTTGTTTGAATCCATTGATGTTGGAAGTGGCAGGGTGAATTTGATGCAATGAAATTTATTCATATTGTAAAGGTCTACTGATTCAATATGGTTGGCCTAATGGTCTAGTGGTATGATTCCTGCTTTGGGTGCAGGAGGTCCCGGTTTCGATCACCGGTTGGGCCCAATCTTTTTCATGATCTACATGCAACCAATGTGAGTATTACTTTGACTAATGAGAACTAATATGAACGGCCTAATGGTCTAGTGGTATGATTCCTGCTTTGGGTGCAGGAGGTCCCGGTTTCGATCACCGGTTGGGCCCGACCTTTTTCTATACTTTCAATTTGGGTCACTCTTGTCGCTCAAAAGTTGCTGGTGCAAACTCTGGGTTTTCATTCTCTCAAGGAGAGCTCTGTTGTCGATTGGAACTCGCAAAATCCATGGCGAGAAAGATATATCAGAAAGGGAGAATTGATAGAGGATGGGCGGGCTAGTATAAGCTGTGATTCCAAGAATTTCGCAAACTTTGAGCGCAGATGAGATCAACTCGCAAGCCATGTAAACTGAAACTCATCCAAAGATCTGACCTTTCGTTCTACAAGTTCGTGGTCAACTCTACAGAACCTCTTAAACAAGGTGTTGTGTCGATCTCACATGTCTCTTGCAAAGCAATGGACTTTGTAATTCCTGGTTGATGAGAACATGACATATCGGCGAGCTCTGGCCCTGTCGGGGTTTGTTACGAGGCTCGGAGTCTAGAGAATTAAGTTTCCAAAACGTTGTTAGGGGAAATTTTAGGTTTTCCGAGTCAGCAAATTACACAAGCGTGAATATTTTGGTCTAAATGTCATTTCGAGAATATCAATGAGCACACGAGTACCTTGGCGATATTAATCGGTGTTGTCCGTCCTCAATAGAATTTGCTGTATGCAATGCCTTCGTGCTTACTGTAATTCGCTACCAAGGGGTCCACGATTTGTGGATCTAAGAGCGCCGAGATTCAACCCATTCATTCTACGCTGAATTTGCGAAGACCTGCGAGACCATCGTAGTGCTAACAATTGCTGCCAATCATGTTGTACGTGGAAGGCTCTATTTAGTCTCCATGAAAGCCCCGATACTGCAAGACAAAAAGGACATAAGAAAAGATCTTGACCTTGCAACACCCCAGCAATGCTTCTATTCATCAGAGCTCTGTCCAACAAAGCAGCTCGAACAAACATTGTCGCACATGCCCATCATCGAAATATTCTGGAACTTGTAGAACGAAAGGTCAGATCTTTGGATGAGTTTCAGTTTACATGGCTTGCGAGTTGATCTCATCTGCGCTCAAAGTTTGCGAAATTCTTGGAATCACAGCTTATACTAGCCCGCCCATCCTCTATCAATTCTCCCTTTCTGATATATCTTTCTCGCCATGGATTTTGCGAGTTCCAATCGACAACAGAGCTCTCCTTGAGAGAATGAAAACCCAGAGTTTGCACCAGCAACTTTTGAGCGACAAGAGTGACCCAAATTGAAAGTATAGAAAAAGGTCGGGCCCAACCGGTGATCGAAACCGGGACCTCCTGCACCCAAAGCAGGAATCATACCACTAGACCATTAGGCCGTTCATATTAGTTCTCATTAGTCAAAGTAATACTCACATTGGTTGCATGTAGATCATGAAAAAGATTGGGCCCAACCGGTGATCGAAACCGGGACCTCCTGCACCCAAAGCAGGAATCATACCACTAGACCATTAGGCCAACCATATTGAATCAGTAGACCTTTACAATATGAATAAATTTCATTGCATCAAATTCACCCTGCCACTTCCAACATCAATGGATTCAAACAAGTACAGAGAATAGTGACAACAAAACATCTTTCAAGTTTTTCCAAGTGCGTGGTGATCTACTCGTAGAGCTTGATTTGGCGGGCATGGCGACTGTGACGAGGTTCACGCAAAGGGTTGTGCCTACGTTATCTTTAGTATTTGTATGGTACGATAAATATTTTGCAGCAGATATGGGTGGCCTAATGGTCTAGTGGTATGATTCCTGCTTTGGGTGCAGGAGGTCCCGGTTTCGATCACCGGTTGGGCCCTGTCTTTTCATCTTTTCTTGTCAACACAAGTCTCTCACTATCAAGATCAAACATTCATGATGGCGTGTACATTCATACTCACACTCTTCTCAACGCCACAAAATACTTTGAATTAGATTGCATGTATAGTCATCAACTACAAATGACACAACACACCACCTCACATGGATTTTACTCAACCAAATACATCGAGTCTCGTGTTGATGGCATCAAATCCATGCCATGACCATGCCTCTCGATCTGACAGACCTTGTGCTTCTGCCTTTCATTCGCACAATCATCTTGTCTTGGATTCACTATCACCCATACAAACGAGCCATCAGATTGCTCGACTTTCCACACCAAATCAACACAACATCTGCTCCAACTAGTCAACTTTTTCCACAAGATCCATTTTCAAATTTACTTTTCACCAAGATGACATTTTCCATAGCTGATATGCCGGACCAAACAGGAAAGGTTGCCATTGTCACGGGAGGCACGGCTGGTCTCGGTCTCCAAAGCGTCATTGCTCTCGCTCGCAAAGACTGCCACGTCATTTTCACTGCGAGAAGCACGTCTCGAGGTCAAGAAGCGCTCAAGAAGATCAAGACTGCGCTTTCGCCTGCTCTATTCAAGGTCGAATTTGGTGTCGCGGACAATGAGGATCTCGACAGCATTGTCGCGTTTGCCAACTCGTTCTTGTCTCGAAACTTGCCTCTCCACATTCTCCTCCTCAATGCCGGCGTGGGGACTCAACCCTTCCGTGTCATTCATGGTGCCGAGTCGACTCTCTTCATCAATCATGTGGCTCATTAGCTTCTGGCGACGCGACTTCTTGCCGTCTTGAAGCAATCTGCTCCATCTCGCGTTGTCATCGTGTCTAGTATCGCTCATACGTTTGTAGACTCTCTCGATTTGAACTTTGACGACCAGGGATTCCCACAATAGTATGACAGCTTATGCGACGTCGAAAGTGGCCAATATCTTGATGGGTCATGGTCTCCTGCAACGAATCAGTTCACCCAATGTGTTTGTCAACTCGGTGCAATCACAAGGTCGGGGGTGCACTTGACCCACTTGCCTTGGTACAGTCGCTTTTTTGTCGAAGCGCAGATCTTGTATCGTCTCCATTGGGCTGGGCTCAAACCTGAAATAGGAGCTCTCACGCAATTGTACGTGGCTACGAGTCCTCACGTGGAGAAGAACCGGTGGCAAGGTCAATATTTCACGCCGATTGCCAAATTGGACCAAGCCACATCTTCGAGTCGAGACCTCGTGCAAGTCGACCGTCTCTGGAAGTGGACCAGCGACGTCATTGCCCGCGTCTTGGACAACAAGTAATGAAGCGATGAAGCTTAAAAAAGACACGGCTTTACAAGAAGACTCACACTCGATACAGTTCTCTTTGCTACGTAATGCATAATATGTTTATCACCAGGATTCGACTTTGAGTGGAAACAGAGCTTGGATGAATAAAATACACAGATCCAAAGCTGACTGGGAATTCAACTCAAGGTAACTCCATCTCTTTGTCTGGTTTGTCGATCTACAGTATAAGTCAGAGCTCCTGTAGTCATCTCTCTCATCGCATCATCGACTAGCTTTCATTTCTGGGACCTGAAAATATTACACATTGGAAATACACGACGCAGTTGATAAAGGTATGCCATGGAATTCACTGAACGACGAGTAGATGCTGGTCTGCTTTCGTCTTCCCGAAAAAAGTCATTTCAAACCATTGAATATGACAAAATACAACGGCAGTGACTCTCCAACACAATCAGCATGTAGCTCTGTCCTAATGAAGCGTCGAGTCCATCCAGGAAACCTCCTGAACAAGTCCAAATCAATATTTATGCAATTCTCCCTGAGGAATAGTCATCTTGATTGAGTTGTTTCATGAGTGAATGCTAAATTCTAGCATGCGATGACCAATCTGTCGTGATTACTCCTCAAAAGCCATCGGTCGACTCGATTCACTTTTCAATTTCCTCTCAACAACTATCATGACCTTCTCCATTGCGGATATCCCAGACCAACGTGGCAAAGTGGCCATCGTCACGGGCGGCACGGCTGGTCTCGGTCTCCAAAGCGTCATTGCTCTCGCTCGCAAAGACTGCCACGTCATTTTCACCGCTCGAAGTTCTGTTCGTGGTCAAGAAGCCCTTGGAACGGTCCAAGCTGCTCTTTTTCCTGCTTCTTTCCGAGTCGATTTTGCAGTTGCAGACAACGCTGACCTTGACAGCATTGCTGCTTTTGCCGATGCCTTCTTGGCACGCAAGTTGCCGCTGCATATTCTTCTCCTCAATGCTGGTTTGGGTTTCATCCCCTTTCGTGTGATTCACGGCGTCGAGTCGACTTTGTTTATCAACCATGTCGCCCACGAGTTCTTAGCTCAACGTTTGATGCCAGCTTTGGAACGCTCGACGCCATCTCGCATTGTGGTCGTGTCCAGTGAAGCCCACGAGTTTTGTAAAGTCCTTGACCTTGCCGACGGACGAAGCCAGCTGCGATAGCTTTGCAGCCTATGGAACATCCAAGCTTGCGAATATCCTCATGGTCCGTGGTCTTTTGAAACAGATCGGATTAGCTCAAATCGACAGCAACTCGATCCATCCTGGACGCGTCGCGTCGAACGTCGTCAACAAGAAAGCAGTCATGACACAAATGCCGACATTCGTGAGCTCGATCGTTGATTTTGCCGTCAAGACTTATCTTCGTTGGTTTGGAGTGTCGCCTGAAACTGGAGCGCTCACTCCATTGTACGTCGCAACCAGTCGAGACATTGAATCGAACGAGTGGCAAGGCGAATATTTCACGCCGGTGGCCAAACTGGACAAAGCCACGACATTAAGCCGCGATCCTGAACAAGTCGAGCGTCTTTGGGACTGGACGAGCGATGTCATTACGCGAGCGTTGACCAAACATTAAGCTGCCCAGCTATGAAGCTTTCTCTCGGTACTCTGCTGACGTAAATTAGATTAAATGGATATACAACAACTATCACTGCGGACTTTCTTTATCGCAGTTTTCGCAATTCTGTTCTGATGGAATGGACGACTTCCATCGCGGTCGGTCGAACTTGTGGATCCAATGCCATGCAGCGTTTGGCCAACTTGAGATACCATTGAGGACACTTGACTGCGAACGACGGCATGATTTCGCCATTCATGACTTTAGCCATGAGCGCTGTGTCAGTGTAGGGATTGCCGCGAGCATTCTTCAAATCTTCATACGGAACTAAGTGCGTGCTCAGCTCCGACATGATGATGCCAAATGAATAAATGTCGGCGGATTCAGCGTAGTGTCCATCAGAGAGGACTTCAGGAGCTATCCACCGGTACGTTCCAACGCCGGCAGTCATGGTTTCAATGTCGTCAAATTGACGCGAGATGCCGAAATCTGTCACTTTGGCTTGCAAGTCGCTGTTGAGGAGGACATTGCGGGATTTCAAGTCACGGTGGATCACTTTGGGATCGAGCGAGTGGAGGTAAACCAACGCGTGGCCAACCCTGAGAGCAATATCAAGCTTGTCGCGCCAGGCCAAAGTCGCGGGTGTCGTAGCTTGCAAGAAATTGCGCAGATCGCCGTTGTCCATGTATTCCGTGACCATGACGATGTCGGAAGGTTTGGTCCACGACGCGCCGATGAATTGGACGATGAACTCGCAGTCGATTTGGGAGTGGAGTTTGATTTCGTCGATGAAGTTGACAAGTTGATTCATGTCGCTCTTCTTGGCCACGAGAAGGCTCTTCACTGCGACCGTTTGGCCAAGGTACTCCGCCATGGAGACTTGGCCATACGCCCCCGCAGCAATAACTTTGAGAATCCCAATGTCTTCAGGAGGAATGCGAAACATTTCGAGGTTGCCCATATCCAACTGCTTGGAGCTACGATTCCACGCCGCAGTGGAGCCTCCAGTAGACAAGGACTTGCTGGGTTTCACAACCGTCGCAGGCGATTTACGAGGGGGAAGAGTTGGGGCTGGCGTCGGCGCAGGCGCGACGTACGGCACAGCCACGGGGACGGGAACTTCATAGCGTCGGCGGCGCTGGCAATAGACAATGGCGATGATGATGACAATCACAACCGCGCCAACCGTGACGGTCAACACGATGAGCAGCGTGTTGTTGTCGCTCTTGGTAGTCGTCGTCGCAGTCGCGGGGTTTACACTGCCATTGCTATTTGAGTTGTTGGTCGTTTGGTTCCTTGTCGACAATGGTCGAGTCGTTGTACTTGACGTGCCATTCGAATCTCCGTTGGCGTTCGTCCATGGACTGGACGTCGAGTCGCCGCTGCTGCTGGATCCGTTGTCCGTTGCCGTTGGTTCTGGCGTTGCTGGAGTCCAAGTTGTTGGTCGAGCAGTCGTTGGCGGCGGTGTCGGTTGTGACGTTGGTGGTGCTGTCGTGGGCTGACTTGTCGATGGAGACGGCGGCGGTGGAGGTGTTGTGACTGGTGGCCGTGGCGTAACAGGTGGAGGTGGAGGAGGCGGTGGAGGTGTAGCTGGCGCACCAGCACTGGGACACCACTGGAGGAATTGATTCGTGGCAGAACAACTACCAGAGTACGCTTCACACGCTCCATTGAGTGGTCGACAAGGTTTGTCTCCAGTGCAGACGCAGCCTGAACCAAGGCCGTAACATGCACTCTCGTCGTCACAGAACACTTTGGATGGATCGCAAAAGACCAGACCAGCGCCGTTGTTTCTAGACGCATCACCGGCGAGACACAACTTGTTTCGCAAATCGTAGCAAGGCGTCGCCTTTGGACACTTTTGAAAGTTTGGTCCTGCAGCGACAAGGACAACGCCGACGCCACTGCAGAGCACGATGGCCCATGCAAGCTTCAAGCAGTGCATAAGGACCCAAAATTGAATTGTGTCGTCCAAGCAGAGTGGATAAAGCCCATCTGACGAAAATTTGAACTTGTCGTCGTACAGTAGTGAAGTTAGCTACCTTGGTCTCCTGGCCAAGTGGGCAATGCTTGGAGACCACTTCTGGCAAATCGCTGTCTGGATATTCAATGCGCTGGATAACATACGAGCGAGGACTGCTCTCGAGTGCTTGGAGGGCGGTGTTTAGCTGGAGAAGCTGAGAGCAATGTGGTCGAGCAAGGAGGATAAAAGTCCAGTGGAACGAGAACACAAAACAGGCGAAGGTTCCAAATATTGCCAGTGGTGCTCGACCAAATGTTCAGAACAACACCAAGCGAAATAACTCAATTTGATCAGAATGTTGATGTTATCTTAAATAAACTATGCACAAGAACTTTGGAGCTGTCAGACTTGAAATTGATCGAGTACATCTTTTTGCGACTAATTCCAGTTTTTCAATGAAAACATCGACTTGGAGAGGGTACCGCCTAGCAGCTATAGCCTTGCGTCTGGCCTTGATATCAATAGCAACTTGGCTGCCTTCTTTGTTGCGATGAGTGGAAAAACTCGAAATTTCGCCGACATCGACAAATGTGCAGACAGTTGGACGATTTGTGAATGGCGTGGACATTTGACACGTGTGAAAATAAAGACTTGCTTGAACAACTTTTTTCAGTGACAGGAGGCCGCAATGCGAAAGTATGGGGACATTCACATGATAACGAAATGCTCTTGACTTAGTAAATTAACACCAAAACACACATCTTGTGGTGAGCCCCCTTATCTTAGTTTGGCCATTTCTGTCTTGATTTCATGCGTCGCTTCCATGGCGGTCGGGCGACGATTGTGATCCAAAGCCATGCAGCGCTAGCCCAATTGAACAAACCAGTCTGGGCAATCCACTGCAAACGATGAAGAAATCTCGCCCATCATGACTTTGGCCATGAGCGCTGTGTCAGTGTAGGCATCGCCTCTGGCGTTCTTCAAATCTTCATACGGGATCAAATGCGTGCTCAGCTCGGACATAATGACGCCAAACGAATAAATATCTGCTGACTCGCTGTAGTGTCCATCAGCGAGGACTTCAGGAGCTATCCACCGATATGTTCCGACACCGACTGTCATGGTTTCAATGTCGTCAAATTCACGGGAGACGCCAAAGTCAGTCACTTTGGCTTGCAAGTCGCTGTTGAGGAGGACATTGCGAGATTTCAAGTCACGGTGGATCACCTTGGGATCCAGCGAGTGGAGGTAAACCAACGCGTGGCCAACCCCGAGAGCGATATCAAGCTTGTCGCGCCAGGCCAAAGTCGCGGGTGTCGTAGCTTGCAAGAAATTGCGCAGGTCGCCTGTAACAGTGCTTGAGCGCAGAGGAAGTGTTGATCACACAAGTGTGTTAGCTGGTAGATTTAAGAGTGAGCTATCCTAACAGGATCGGCTCCAAACCGGCGGCTGCGAGTAGCGCAGCCGCGCTCTAACAACAAACGATCTTCACGTCGTTCGACGTCGCAACTCACGCATCATTCTTCAATGGTAAAGCACTCGCTGCTTTACCCGCATACTTCTTCCTTGATGAGCCACATCGCTCCGAGCTTCGTTGCTCACGCGTGTACACGCCTTGCGTCGCGTGAGTATC
Source organism: Aphanomyces cochlioides (assembly GCA_019828595.1). Classification (NCBI taxonomy): domain Eukaryota; phylum Oomycota; class Saprolegniomycetes; order Saprolegniales; family Verrucalvaceae; genus Aphanomyces; species Aphanomyces cochlioides. The sequence continues at coordinate 1,905,262 of JAHQRK010000015.1, forward strand.
GCTTGGAAGCTTCCGGAGCTTCCAACTTCAATCTTCCTTCGATGGGTTCTTCCAACCCGGTGTTCTTATAACACGTCGTGATCTTGACGTGACTTCATTGGCTTGACTAGCAACGGCCCCGTTGCACCCTGCCCCACTTAAACCGCAAGCTGCCGTGTTGACTTGACGCTTGATGGGAAAGGACAACGCCGCTAACGGCTGGCTCGATCGTAGCCCGAGTTCTCAAAACTCGTTTCGCTTTTCTCGTGAAATGTCTTCAGGACCTCCACCGGCCAGTGCATGGGACGCCAACAACCTTGCCGCGCGCTACGACCGCTTCCGTGTTGACTTGGCCAAGATCTCTGAGGCGCCCAGCGAAGAGTTTGACCTTCGAATTGCAGGCGACGCGTATGGTTCGCCGGAGAGTTTTCGTCCCCTGCACCGAGCGGCCCTCGATATCCCTTGCACGTGGATTTCGTCGCGCTGGGGCGCAAGCTGAAGGCTTTGCGTGGACTCTTGATCGAAGGCGACTACAACCTAGCCTTTGCGGCCAGCTCTTGCTTGGATATCATCCTGGCCATGCGGCCATTCGCCATGGATAACGCGCGCTGGCAGTGCTACATCGAGGAGCATCATCAAATGGATCTTGCAGCGACGCGCGGAAGCCGAAATCGCCACGGGGATGTGCGCACACCCAAGGGAATTGTCCCTATCGCTCCACTTCTTGGCGAGACGGCTATTGAGTACGCTGCCGTGTGGTTTTTGAAACTCGCAAATGACCCCAACCAAGTGCAGAATAAGCTGCGCGACTACACCCACGTCCTTGAAGACCTTGCCAACTACGCGAAGACTCGCCATCGTGGCCCACGATTGCACTTCTATGTTGTGCGCTGGTTGCTCGCAGTCCGATCGCATCGCTACAGCGAGGTAACCGACCTTGTCTGACTTCTTGTAATCATCGTTCTTGTAGTTGGTCTCTCGATATGGACCCGAGATCTTCGGCCCGTGTCATCGAGCACCTGCTGGTTTGCACGAGCGCTCGCGCTCTCGTTCGCAGTCGCCTCGTGGTCGCTCTCGTTCCCAGTCGTCTCGTCGTCCTCGCATGCAAGTCGTTGCTCTCGTTCACGTGCTCAGTCGCACCACCGCGGCCATTCCGCTTCGCCTGAAGACGCCTGGAGCGACGAGGAGGAGCTACCTCCGCGACCGCCTGTCGCCGACCTCCCTCGACGCCGCCATGATTTTGATGACCATTGGATGACCGATTCCCAATATGAGGTCTCTGTTCTTCAAGTCTCCGTGAAGAATCTTCGATCGGTGGTGGATGCGATGTCGGCCCGCGTCGAGAAGCTGCTCGAGCTTGGTCGAGCGACTACTGCGCCGTACGGAGTGTCTCCCTCAGTTTGTTGACGCTGGTCTTGATCGACTTTCCCAAGAGGATCGCCAAGCTCGTGGTGTGGCCGTGCCATCTGCGGCACCTGCTCTGGCTGCGCTGCCTCCGAATCCCAAGGTATGTACGGCTTCAACTTGCCCACGTAGAATACGTCGTGGATGTTCCACTCGGCCGGCAGCGCCAATCGAAAGGATGTTCGACTGATCTCTTTTGTAATAGGGTATGGGCCCCACCACTGAAGCTGGAGCTTAGTGTTTCCTAACACGGCCTTTGGAACCACTGAGCGGTGTAGGAGTACTTCGTCGCCAATCTTGAATGCATTTTTGTTTTGTCTTCCTTGTTGATTGGCATATTTCGCCTGCCTCTCTTGGGCCAAGGCTATGTTGTCTTGAACTTGGAGAATAATTGATTCTCGGACCTTCACAAAGTGTTCAACTGAGGCGATCGTTCTTGCCGGAGGATCGTCCTCGTGGGTATTAGGAACCCATCCAGCGCTGTGGGTTGATGCAGCCCAATATCCTCCCCCACTTAAAATAGCGTCGTCAATGGAGGACGGAAGGCGCGGATGGCGCAGAAAGTTCACGTAAAACGGAGAGAAACCCGTCGTCACATTGGTGGCAGTGTTGTAAGCAAACTCCACTTGGGGCAATAAAGAACTCCAAGTCTTCTGTCGGGACTGCGCAAAGCAGCGCAAAACGTCTTCAATAACGCGATTCGCGCGTTATGTTTGACCATCCGACTCAGGATGGTCCGAAGTGGACATATTCAGCTTGGTGCCCACCAGCGAGAACAAAGCAATTCAAAATTTGCTGGTGAACCGGGGGTCACGGTCCGACACGATGGACGAGGGTAATCCAAAACGACAGTAGATCGTGTCAAAGAAAATCTTCGCGGACTGCTCCGCCGGATGGAATCCTTCACGGGTATAGCCACCAGGAACTTGGATGCTCGATCCACACACGTCCATATGCCCGTATTACCTCGACCATTCCGGGGTAAGCCAAAAATGTAGTCCATACTGACAGAGGACCAAACGTCCTCGGGGACTTGCAACATCTGCGCTGGAGCGCGAATGCTCGGTGACGACTTCACCTTCTGGCATATAGAACAAGATGCCACACATCTGGCCACTGTCTTGTACATACGCGGCCACCAAAACCGCCGCGCCAGAGTGACGTACGTCTTGTCACGGCCAAAGTGGCCTCCGCTGGGCGTGTCGTGGTGTTCCGACACCAGGTCGACGCGGAGCTGTGTGTCGCACGGGACCACGATGCGAGGCGACGTCGATGTCGCGGGCTGGAAATACAGAATGCCATCACGCATTGAGTAACGCTCGTAAAGGGTAGTGTCCGGCTTGGGCGAACGAAAGTTCGCGACAATAGGTCGCAAGGAGGGATCCATTCGATACGCGCAACGGATGCGATCCGACAAGTCGGAATGGACTTGTCTCAAACGGTTTAAATCGACGGAGGACGATATCTCAGTCATCGGACGACGCGACAATGCGTCCGCGAGCACATTTTCTCGCCCAGGTTTGTACTCCACTGTCATGTTGAACTCAGCAAAGAAAGCCAGCCAACGAGCCATGCGTTCGGAAATGTGAGGCGACTTCACGGCGTATTTGAGTGACGCGTGGTCGGTGTAGACCACGAAGGGCTTCGAGCCCAGGAGATAAATTCGGAACTTCACCAGGGCGTACTTGACCGCCAACAATTCTAGATCGTGAACAAGATAATTTCGTTCCGCCGCCCGCAGTTGCCGTGACTGATACGACACTGGGCGATTCATGCCCGATGCGTCTTCTTGCATGAGGCAACAGCCAATGCCTTGGATGGAGGCGTCGCAAACCACCGAAAATGGACGTGAAAAGTCCGGCAGTGCCAAAACAGGAGCTTCGATAGTCCGCGTTTGATGGGATCAAACGGAGCTTGATCCATTCGTCCGACCAAACCCATGGGGCGTCCTTCGCAAGGAGGGCCGACAGGGGCCGTGCGATTGACGCGAAGTTCTTCGAAAACTTGTGGAGGTAAGTGGCTAACCCAAGCCAACTTCGCAATTCGCTAACGGTTTGGGGAGTCGGCCAACTCGTAACGGCTTCGACCTTCGCAGGGTCGACTCGGCAGCCGTTGATGCCGACAAAGTCCCCCAGGACAGGGATCTCGTCAACCCCAAACATATACTTCTGTAGATTCGCGTAGAGACCGTTCTCTCGTAGAACTTGAAACAGGGCGCGCTAGTGCCCTCGATGAACTTCCGTGTCAGAGACACCCTTCGACGCTCGACTGTGTACGTAAATGTCGTCGAAATACGACGGCGCAAAATCGCGGAGGTGCCGTAGCTTGTCCGTCACTAGACGGTTGAACGTCGCCGGGGCATTAGACAAGCCCTGTGGCATCACTAGCCACTCCCAGAGCATCCCGCTCGGCGTCGATACCGCTGTCTTCGGGATATCACATATTCTCATCAGGATTTGGTAAAACCCATCGCGCAGGTCGATGGTTCAAAACATAGTCGACCCAGCCATCCCATCAATGATAACGTCCTTCCTTGGGATTGGTGCTTGTGCCAGAATCGTCGCGGCGTTCAGTTTATTGAAAGCGTGTACGATACGCCAACCTCCAGTAGGTTTCTTCACACAGAACGTAGGGCTGGAGGGAGGTGACGTACTCGGGCGAACGTGCCCCGCTTGTCTTCTCTTCTCGAAGAAAGCGTCAATGTGGTCCACTTGTTCTTTGGGCAGCGGCCACTGCCGCGTCACGCACCACTTGGTGCCAGGGAGGAGGTCGATCTCGTGCCTCACTCCCTTGTCCTTCGGAAGGGCTTGAGGGACTTCTTCAGGGAATATGTCTTCGAATTCCCGAATCAAATCATAAAATGCGTTTGTCTTCAACGCGGCCCATGTTGAGGCGTAAGTTGTCTTCGGGTTCGGGCCATCGGCGACATCTGCGTCGATGGTTGAAGAGGAACTCAGCGCAACCTCATCCACTGCTTGGATAAGCGCAATGCTCACGACTTCCTGTCGTCGTAGAGCTTCTTCAAACACGGTGAAGCTCATCTCCGGGAGCTTCACAATTTCTTCAGCCGCTTGAGGTAACTCCTCCAAGTCGCACTGACTGAGGACTAGTTCCTCTGGCGTAACGCCGCGCACGATGGCGACGTTGTTCAAACGGAATTTCTTCCTGCCGACACGGCGCTTCTTCTGGCGGCATCGATCTCGCAGAGCATTCAGTTGCTCTCTTGTAATTCCAAAACAGGGCGCTTCTCGCGTGCTGTTCGCATTCTTCCACGTATTCCACTGTGTTTCTCGGTTCAATTCCCAGGACACATCCAAGTCCTTCTTTCTTTCGGGGTCAACTCCAGACCCAGCGCCCGTATCGCGCGGCGCTTTCAAATCGCTATCTTGCGTTCTCCGTTGCGTTCTCCAGGACATAGCCGCGTCCTTTCTCTTCATCGGGTCGTCCGTAGACCCAGCGCCCGCATCGCGCGGTGCTCTTTCCAGATCGCACTCGACACCCCAGATGTCGACATGATCTTCACTTGTCATGGTATCTCCGGTACCATCGCAGTCTTCATCCGCTGAGGCAATCCTCCGTCCTTCAGCGGCCTTCACCAAATCAATATCTTGGCCGTGGGTTGCCAAGCCTTCGGCGGCGAGCGTAACTCGACGCGGAGACTTTGTCTCATTGGGTGTGGGCTCATTACTCACCAAACCCAAAGCCTTGTTGGCATCCAACGACTTGGATATTGTCTTCAACTTCCAGTTGATAGTCGGCTGATGCTTTTCCAACCAGCCCATTCCCAGGATGAGATCCAACGCTCATCCAAATCAATGACGAAATACGTCTCGTCCGATACAAACTGTCCAACTCGTGTGGGCAGAGTTATCAATACTCGTGGCTGTTCTGCCACCGAACCATCGGCCATCTTCACCCTGACCGTCGCTCGACCGTCGCTACTTGCGACCGCTTCTTCAAGCTTTTCCTTGTTCATCATCATCGACTCTTTCCGCGCATAATTTTCCGATGCGCCGCAATCAATCAACACCTTCAACGTCCTTGGGAAACCCGGCACCGGTATCCCAAAGGACAACATCTTCGAATGCAATCCAATCTGGCACAAAAGTGTGCCCGAGGCTAGGCCCTCCGCAATCAAATTGCCACCGCGACCAAACGGAAGACCCAGTTCCGCCCCAGCAGGTCGCCTAGCGCCTACTGGGTGCTGCCTTTTCCCTGCGATCGAGGGGAGAAAGGCGCTCGTTCGCCTTGTCCACGGCCAGGAAAGCTTGGACCTCCCACGCGGAAATGACTTGGCCGCGGTGACATCTCACGGCGACGAGAGTCGCTACGATGAGGGCATTTTCGGGCAAAATGGCCGGCTGCTTGCATTCATAGCAGCGCTTGTCTGGTGAGGACTGACCGGCTTGATAGCGCTGGGGTACTTGACCCATGGACGAAATGTCCATATCCATGGAGTCGGATGCGCTCGCACGCGCCAAGTTTTGGGAAAAGTCTTCAGATAAAGCGATGCTGACGGCTTCATCAAACGTTTCCGGGATCGACGGAATAGTTCCGTCCGGGCTGGGTCCTTGTTCAGGCCGTTCATGAATACGGTCACCCGCGTGGATTCGGGGAGGGACCTCTCGTCGTTCATGCTTGCGTAGAGGTAGCGGAGTTCATGAACGAACTCGCGGATGGTTTGCTTCCCTTGAGCGGCGTTGAGGAAACGCGATCGATTTCGAAAGTCGCTGTTAGGCGGCAAGAAAGCTTTCTTCAGCTGACTTGCAAAGTCTTCCAACGTTGGAAAGCAATAAGGATTCCCCATGCGAAGGGAATACGCCCAGGCTTCTGCCCGTCCCTTCAGGTGGGACATGGCAAACGCCACCTTGATAGATTCCTTGCGGATGCACAGAGCATCTGCAGCAGTTGTAACTTGCAACATACACCTCATTACGTAGTCGGATTCTTGACCACTGAACTTTGACACGTCTAACTTGATGCCTTTGCCTTCGTGGCCATGTGGGAGGTCGTCGTCTTCAAGCAACTCGTCTTCTTTTGATCGGAGCCCGCATAATGGGCTCGCGCTTGGTGCGCTGCGCACTCCTTGCGCAATTGTCGAAGTGCTTCTTCTTGACTGGCCTTCGACGCCATGAGCGAAACAACCTGACCTTCTAAGTCCAGGATTTGATTCTTGAGTGAGCGCGACTCTTCTTGAAGAAGCGCGTTTTCATCACGCTCCTCCAATCTCGCGTTAGCAGCGTATCGGCCGATAACCTCAACGAGGTGGAGCAAGTGTTGCTCGTCGCGATTCGACAGCATCACTGCGAGGTCTTCATCTCCCATCAACTCGCGTAGTCCTTCGAGGGTTTCACGGTGGTCTTCGGTAATGTAGGAGAAGTAATCGATCGGCATGTTCGGTCCTTGAACGAACTAAAGTGCTACCAGGTGTAACAGTGCTTGAGCGCAGAGGAAGTGTTGATCACACAAGCGTGTTAGCTGGTAGATTTAAGAGTGAGCTATCCTAACAGGATCGGCTCCAAACCGGCGGCTGCGAGTAGCGCAGCCGCGCTCTAACAACAAACGATCTTCACGTCGTTCGACGTCGCAACTCACGCATCATTCTTCAATGGTAAAGCACTCGCTGCTTTACCCGCATACTTCTTCCTTGATGAGCCACATCGCTCCGAGCTTCGTTGCTCACGCGTGTACACGCCTTGCGTCGCGTGAGTATCGCTTGGAAGCTTCCGGAGCTTCCAACTTCAATCTTCCTTCGATGGGTTCTTCCAGTTGCAACGCCTTTGTCCATGTACTCCGTGACCATGACGATGTCGGAAGGTTTGGTACACGACGCGCCGATGAATTGGACGATAAACTCGCAATTGATTTGGGAGTGGAGTTTGATCTCGGCGATAAAATGGATGAGCTGCTTCATGTCGCCCGTCTTGGACGCAAGAAAGCTCTTCACCGCCACAGTTTCGCCATGGAGCTGAGCCAAGGCGACTTGACCATAGGCACCAGTTGCAATAGGTTTGATGATTGAAATATCGTTCGGTAGTATACGATGCATGACCAGGTCGCCCATATCCAACTGCCGGGAGCTGCGAACCCAAGACGCAGCGGAGCTTTCCGTGGACGAAGAGTGATAAGTGTTGGCGACAGTCACGGGGGATTTACGAGGGAGATGCGTGAGGGCGGGTGATGGATCGGGTGACGGAATGTAAACGACCGCAATGGGTTCTTCATAGCGCCGTCTTCGTTGGATAATGACAATGGCATCAAGGTGGTGGTGGTTGAGCTGTGACTGGCGGCGACGCTGTGACCCGCGGAGATGTCGAAGCAGGCGGAGATGTAGCTGGTGAAGGCGTTTGTGGACGCGGTGTAGATGGTGGAGGCGGTGGAGTTGTAGCTGGCATTGGCGCACTGGGGCACCACTTGAGGAAATTATTCGTAGGTGCATGGAGCTGATTGAAAATTTCGTTCTGCTACCCAAGCAGAAGGAAAGACAGGCTATCACATGAAAAATTGAGCGTTGTACTCTTGCTGCGCAGCCTCAAGCAAACGAACAGTTAGCAAATTAGCTCACTCGATCCAATTGACACGGTTCATTCGACGAGACAGGAGCCCAACTCAGGGCGAAGCACTGGATATGAAAACAATGCAAAGAATAAAACTGCGCTGCTCTTTGCTGCGGAAGCGATGTAAGGATGGGATTTCCCTTGTTGAACTAGGACAGCTTGGCATGAGAAGCGGGAAGAAGTGGCGTCGCACTGGATGTGGACGTCAGTGTCCCGGTCAATTTCACCGCTTGACAGTGATGGTCCATCCAGTTCAAAATCAATTTTATTAGAATGTTGGTTTTAACTTTAATTTTGTATGAAAATATGTTTCTGGTAATATATGATTGATGTTCAATATTTTACCTCGGTTTAAGGACTTTTTATATTGAAACATTTTGATTTGAATGACATTTAAACAAGGAATAATATTAATCCGACAAAACACTGATAGAAAATAAGGTCATTAAACCGAGGATTGTCTTGAATTACATGACAAAGTTATGAGCAATTGACTGACCTCGATCCATCAAATCCAGCGACGATTGAAATTGCGTTGCAGCGCTACCGTACAACTCTTCCTTCGAAAGGGACGATTCTAGTCAATCCTGGAGGTCCAGGAGGCTCTGGCCTACGTCTGAGTTCCTAGTCTTGACTGGTGGAGAGTGCGATATCCTTGGCTTTGACCCACGCGGCGTGGGAGCTTCCCAAGCAGCGCTCTGCACTCAGACAGTCTACACTGACATTCAAGACGCCCGCTCTCTCAAAGCCAAGCCTGTTCCATTTGAAGAACCCGGTGGGGAAACTTCCATCGATCGATATGCTGTGGACTATGCTCTCCAAGTCAAACGTTCTGAGCGCTTTGACGGCGAGCTTTTGAAATAATTGTCGAAGTCGTACGTCGCTCGTGATATGGATGCGATGAGCGCCGCTCTCGGTGAAGAAGTGCTCCATTTCTATGGCATTTCCTACGGCACATACGTCTCCCTGCCATTGAAACCCGCTCACTTGGAGCTCATGTAGGTCAATATGTTTCCCGACCGCGTCGGTCGCATTGTGATCGATTCCATCTTGGATCCATCGGTCCAACACCGACCTTAATGTCCAAGTCGACGTCTTCGAAGGTTTCTGCAAGGCTTGTGAAGCTGCTGGACCTCAATTTTGCCCCTTGGCCAAGGAAAGCTCGTCGGTGTCGCAACGTCTTCGCTCTTTCTTCAAGCAAGTTGGGGCGATGCCGTTGATCCTCCCAGCAGGCGACGACTGGACTTCCATCTCGAGCCAGGAAATTCGCCAGCAAGTCTTCAACTCGATGCTAGCTCCGAACCGATGGCCTCAACTGGCTGACCTGCTGCAAAGGTATCTCAACGGCACGGCGACATCGCCAGCTCGTCCTGCGTCCTGCCAAGCGGAAGCCACAACTTTGTACTCTGGTCAAGATGTCGAATCGGGCATTTACGTCGCCAACGACGGCGACAATTCCGCCACCAAGGCGCAAGATTGGGAAGACCATCTCAAGCTGAGCCAGAAGATTAGTCCGCTCTTTGGCGGCGCTTAATTTGCTCAAGCGCTCTTTGCGAAGTTCTGGACGATTCGCCCTGTGGAGCGCTACGTTGGGCCTTGGAACAACACGCTGCGCAGTCGAATCCTCATCCTGAACAACGAAAAGGACCCAGAAACGCCGCTGGAAAGCGCTCATGCGGTCGCGGCAGTTGTCGGGGATAAAAACGCGGTGCTGGTGACGCGGGAAGGCTTTGGCCACGGCACAATGGGCCATGCGAGTCAATGCATCCATGCTATCGTGGTTGATTTCTTCAAGTCTGGCCAACTTCCACCTGCAAACACGAAGTGCCGCGTGGATGGCAACCCGTTTGTTCCCCCGCAGACGTTTTCAGCCGCCGCCAAGGCAATGCATGTTAGAATACAATGCATTTGTACAGCGGACAAGATGGCATACAAACTCCAAGTCAGTCCCACCGCTTAGTGGTGACCAGTCATGACGTTGCGTGTCTTTGTAGCTAGCCTAACCGATCTCAATCACTTTTGTTTTCCCCTTCTGTGGTTGATATTGTGTTAGGTTATGAGCCCAAACTCAAATAAAAGTCAACCTGCCTTGCTCTCTGGCTCTGCAAATTATCTGGCCTGGAAGTGAGAAACGTCCATCTATATTGCTGGGAAGGGCCTGGAAGGCCATTTTGATGGTTCTATCATCGAACCAGTGGAGCAAGACTCGACAATCCTTGGTAGTGATGCTTTTGTGGTGAACAAGGCGAGTACTGAGTGGAGAAAGTGGCGTATGGACGACATGAAGTGTATGAGCAAAGTCCGCGAAAGAATCTCTCAAATTATCCTTGACACTGTTGGAGACGATGTCCGAACGGCCTTTGATTTGTGGAAGCTCATTGAGACTCGCTATGGCAAAGCGTCCGGATTTACACGTGTCCTTGCTATGAAGGAAATTTACCTTTGCCCTATGCGTCCAGACAAACCGGTGTCCATTTATCTTTCCAACATTAATCGACTAGTTGGAGTTGCCCGCCAGTTTGGTTGCAGTATCACACCCGAAGACGAAGCGTGGTTTGTTTTGCTGAACTTGGACCCAAAGTTCACATCGACGTCGCTCTTCAACGAAATTCATGACAAATATACAGCCAGTGACGTGGAGATTTTGAAAATGCGGATCGAGGATGACGAACGTAGGCTCACCGAGATGTCTGCACTTAGACGCAATCGCCCTGCCATGGCTGGACCAAGTAAAGAAGCCGTTCTTGCTGTCACCGCGGTACGATGTTACAAGTGTCAAGGATACGGCCACACAGCTTCCGATTGCCCCTTGTCTGAAATGTTTGGAGATGATGGAGTACCTAGGCCAAAGTCTCGCAAACGAATCTTTTTCAAGAAGAAGAACACGAAATATGATGAAAAGAAGCCGGTGCAAGTTCATTTTGCACTCGCTGTACGTGGAAAGAAACCGATGTCTGGATGGTATGGTGACAGCAGTTCCACAGTGCATGTGTGTAGCCCACAGCATAGACACCTCTTGCATGACGTCGAGAAATTGGCTGTGCCCCGCGTTGTACAAGGTTTTGGATCAATCGACGGTAAAGTCACATCAGAGTACCAAGGAAAATGGGTTGTGAAGACCAAGAATGGTACCCGCACAATCCACAATGTACTGTATTTCCCCGATTCAAGTGTGTCCTTGCTCTCTTTGGTGGTGTTTAATGCGCGAGGATATGACTTTGGAACTAAAGGTACGTCTGTCTTAGTCAATGACGAAAGGGCAGCACGAAGTGTTGCTATTTGAGCGATCTGGATCTTTGTATGAGCTTGTTGGCGAATGCATCGCTCCAGAACGAATTTTGGCTGTATCGGAGATCGATGTGTGGCACCGGCGCATGGGCCACACGTCTGCTGCCAAGCTCAAACAGCTTAGTTCCTCTGGCTTTGCGATGCCCAACCTCGCTGGTCAATCCCTCTCAACATGCAACGTGTGCCTTGAATCGAATCTACGCCGACAAATGTTCAATAAGGAGAAGATGCAAGACGATTTACACGATATGGTCAGCGTGGACTTAATGTTTTTCAGCGTGCCGTCGCGTGAAGGTTTTACCTGTGCACTGAATCTGGTTACGCATGATCATTGGCTTAGTTTCGTTGCCCCACTGCGTCACAAGAGTGAAGCTCTGACTGCCTTCAAGCCATTTTTCACGTACTACAAGACTCAGCGCAACACTAGCATCAGGCATGTGAAGTGCGACGATGGTGGCGAGTTTGCCGGTCAATTTAAGTCATTTCTTGCTGAAAGAGGCGTCGAATTGCATGTTACCCCTCGTGCGACACCACAGCTCAATGGCATTGCCGAGCGCACTGGCGGTGTACTTGGTACCATGGTTCGAGCAATGCTCAAGGACGCCAACCTTCCAAAATCCTACTGGTCGGATGCTCTTCGATGCGCTGCCTATCTCCGCAATCGTCTGCCCGCCACACACTTGGAAGGCAAAACCCCCATCGAAGCTTTCTGCGGTAGACCGCCAAACATGTCGTACATTCGTCGATTTGGCCAGACATGCTTCGTCTTGTCTCCCTCAACTCGCAAATTGGACGATCGCGGCGTCAAATGCATCCTTCTGGGTTTTGACACACTTGGTTACAAAGTCTTGGACCTCAGTACTCGTCGAGTTATGTACAGCAGGCACTGCACCTTTGTCGATGATGCCATCCCGAATCCGACACACGCTACGGACGTATCAACTCTTGACGACTTGCTCGCCCCCCGTGACGACGACGATATGGTTGATGGGTCTGAGTCAGAACCGGTGTCTCCCACTGATGGTGTTGCCCCCGAGGGGAAGTCTGGCGCTGGTAATTATCCTCCTTATGGCTTTACCGAGTCGTCCGAAAGTGGTGCTGCTTCATCATTTGCACCCTCCCGTGATGACTCTCGTGATGACAACAATGGAGTTGGTTTAGACAATGACGATGTGTCCGTGATAACTGTAATGCAGATCCCATTGATCGCGAGTCAATTAACGAAGGTGACCAGCAGCATCTATCCACGGATGGAGATGAACGTGAAGGAACCACCCAACCAGGTAGCTCGGAAGATGATGGTGTGCACTCGGAGGTGCCGAATGACTCGTACGGTCCATACGATGAAGACTATGTTGATGATGGCCATGTATTTCAAGAGGAGGACCCACCTGGCGAGTACCAAACTCCGCCGCAAGATGGCATACCCGATGAATCGAATCCAACTGGCGAGTACCAAACTCCAACGCAAGATGGCATAGCCGATGAATCGAATCAGCAACCTACAGTATCCCCTGATGCGATTCCTCGTCGCCGTGGCGTCAAACGCCTGTCCGATACTGAAGACGACGCAGATCCGAAGCAACAACCGCTCCGAAGAAGCAAACGACTTGCTGTATTGCGCCAAAAATACGCCGAAGGATACAGTCTTGCTGTGGTAGACATATGCTTGTTCATCGATGACACCCCACGAAACTACAATAAAGCTATTTCGAGTCCAGAAGCCGATCGTTGGAGACAAGCAATTAGTGAAGAACTGATGTCTCATCACCAGTACGGTACGTGGTGTGAAACTGATATACGTCATAAGCGATCCTTGGACACAACTTGGGTGTTCAAGAAGGAAATTGATAAGGATGGCCAAGTTGCAAGATTCAAGACTCGTCTGGTCATTCGTGGTTATATGCAAATACCCGGCGTCGACTTTGGTGAAACTTATGCCCTGTCGCACGTATTACAGCTGTTTGAGCTGTCTTGCGATCGCAGCTCATCGGGACTACGAGATCAAACAATACGACATCAATACGGCATTTCCGAACCCTACTGTCGACTATGAGATATACATCAAACGGCCTCAGGGGTGCAATGCCACTACTACCTACTTGAAGCTTTTGAAAAGCCTGTATGGATTAAGACAGTCGCCTCGTTGCTGGAACTCGCTTCTTGACAAGACCCTCAAGCTATTTGGATTCATTCCTGCTCCCTCTGATCCCTGTGTACACATCATTGGTGATAGTGCTGCGTATCTGGTGGTGTATGTGGACGATCTGATAGTCTGTGGACGCGACATGAAGCTCGTTTACAAGTTTGAGAAGTTTCTTGAGTCAAAGTTTGCAATCAAGAAACTTGGAGACTTGGAATATTTTCTTGGAGTGTGTGTCTCAAGTGACCGAGCCAAACGAGAAATCTACTTGAGCCAGTCCAACTTCATTGACCAATTACTCGTGAAGTTTGATGTTAAGACGCATGGCCTACTTGTTCCGATGAAGGATAGACCAGTTTTTATGGCGACGGACATTGTAGATACGAAATTACCGTATCGTGAGCTTGTCGGCGCCTTACTTTACTTGCAACAATGGACACGCCCCGATATCAGCTTTGATGTCTCCATTCTATCAAGGTATCTGTCCACTCCAACTGCTAAACTTTATGGAGCTGCAATTATTGTAATCCGATACTTGAAGAAAACGCGAGATCACAAGCTGGTTCTTGGCGGGAGCTCACCGTTGCACTTAGTTGGTTTCTGTGATGCTGATTTCGCTACTGACTCTTCCGACCGTAAGAGCCAAACTGGTTATGCTTTCCTTCTGGGCGATAAACCGCTGGCCTGGCGAAGTGTAAAGCAAACTCTGGTTGCGGCATCTACGGTCGAAGCTGAATACATCGCGCTGAACTCTGCTGTCTCGGAAGCACTCTACTTGCGACAACTGATGAACCAATTGCTGTGTCCCACAGAGACTGTTGTTCTGTACGAGGACAACATAGGTGCGATCCATCTTGCCAAGAATCCAATTCATCATGATGGTTATAATCACTTTGATGTACGGCTCCATTGAGTGCGTGATTACATCGAAAAGAAACTGATCCAACTTGCCTACAGTACGTCCGAACTCCGAGCAACTTGCCGACGGTTTCTCGAAGCCGCTGACAAATGTGAAGTTCTTGGAATTCAAGCAATTGTTGCTTGAGGGGAAGTGTTAGAAAACTAGTACAATGCATTTGTACAGCGGACAAGATGGCATACAAACTCCAAGTCAGTCCCACCACTTAGTGGTGACCAATCTCAATCACTTTTGTTTTCCCCTTCTGTGGTTGATATTGTGTTAATGCAAACCCTCGCGGAGATCCAAAGCATGAAGTCTCGAGCGGTGGAAGTCATGCACAAGGAGAAGGCCAAGCTTCAACACCATCAAGTCGTGAAGAGCTGGAGGCAATGGTTTTTCCACGCTCTGGGGTTCATTTAACACTTAGAAGGGCGATAACAACATCTACAGAATCAACAAAAGCCGCTGGACTCAGTCGGCCAGACAACGTCGTAGCACATGCCATGGATGAAAGAAGTCGTCGGGGCGAAGTGGCGACTGGCAAGCGCTTGGCGACAACTCGATGCCGACGTTGATTTTGTCGTTGATTTCGGCATGAGATGGACTTCAGGCCATTCAGAAATGGGCGTCAGGAACGGATGCTTCTTCTTCCACTTCTTCGCGGCGACAATGGACAAGGGAACGCGCCGTCCCGAGACGTATTCCGGCCGCGTGTGGTATCTCGAGGGGGGCGCCACGGGGGGATACACGTGGTTAAACACGACATTCTGGGGGTGTTCCTTGAGGATGGCTTTGATGTGAGCGAGTTCGCGTTTGTACGGAGCCGGAGGACGATCGGAAGACGGCCGAAAGAAGCAAGAGAGGGCTCGCAACATGGACTCAAAGGCAAAACTGTCCATGAAGTTCGAGGCGTCTCGTCCTTTTCGAAATTGGAAGAAAAGAAGAAAACGGTATAGAAAGTCCAAAAGGAGACATTTCAAACTTGTGAAACTACACATGTCTCCAGCAAAACGCGCCTCAATGACCAGCCCCTTTGTCCTCGACCGATTGATCAATCCACGTTCGCAGTTCAACCAAATCAATCGAGATTTCAGCATCGGCTGCACCTGCCAACGACGCTGGTAAGTCGACTCCAAAGTACACCAATGCCAGTGGAAACGCAATCTGCAGTGGCCCTGGACGAGGAACTCCAAAGGCCACAGTGGTGACTCGCGCAGGTGGACCACGCAGGTATAAGATAGACGTTCGGTTGGAGCTCCCAGGGAATATCTTGATGCCAATCGCAACTTGCACGGAGGTTTCGTCGCTCATCCAACGGGCGAGTTTCGCTCCAAGTCGCGGCAGACTGTCGTTCTTGTACGCTACTTCCACGACGACGTTGGGACAAGCAAAGCCACGTGAGGATTGCAAAATAGGTCCGCCAACTCTCAACCCGACGGGGGTGAGAGCCAAGTCAGGTTCTTGGCCACGATCTCCAATTGTGCACATTGGAGAGCCACAGAATAGACTGTCATCAAGGTCAGGTTCGTTTCCAGCATGACAGATTTGCCGCATGATTGAGCGACAGACGCGGTATGCTGTTCGCTCGTGAATTTCTGTCGGAAGGCTGTAGATGACCACTTGTCCACTCTTCGTTCCGTCATCATGCGGCTCGAACGCCCAACGGCGAATACGCCCTTCGTTGTGCTTAAGCCATAACTCAAATTCTTTCCATGTCATGCAAGGACACAAGACGACTGGCCCCCAACTTGGATCGCCATATTCATCGACAGTTGGCGCATTCAAGATCGGATCGTCCATCATTGCTTGCAATTCTCTTCGTGCTCTGTCGACATCTTCGCTTTGAATTTTGTCCATGGGCGCTCGCTGTACCATGCAGTGGAGGGGAAGCGAGTTGAAAGATGCGGTGGTTCTTTCACTCGTCAAGAAACATCATCGTGCGAATCCGTCAACGTCTTGATCCTTCAACCGCTGAAGGATCAACGTGCTGGAGTCTCCATTACGGTACATGGTGTAGTCCATCTACACGTATCCGCCGCCGAATGTACTTTGGAGAATCAACATCTCAGCGAGGACATCCTAGCATGGAGGGAGCTCAGTGCGACTGCCGAGTCAAGAAAAGCATCAAGTTGAAAGACCATTTCGACGTTAGGGCTCCAACCCACGCAATCCAGCACGCGTGTCTCTCCCCCGCCGTTCCATCTTTTCGACGCTTGCAGTGGACATTCCAACATGAATGCGGACTTCCAGCTCGACAGAGCCAAATCGACCAAAACGAAGCTCGACAGCGCTCTCCAAGAAGTGTGAATCAACGCCAAAGCTCGTCCTTGACTGATATGCAGCCGCTCTCAACCAAGTCGACGCTCATGTCTCCCACAAACGGTACACTGTACAACGGTGGCTATCATCTTTTCGCAGATCAACGCGTCATCCACTTCTTCATTTGAGATCTTATGCAGCCATGACGCCATTCCTTCGCTTCGGTTCCGTTTTCGCTCTCCTTTGGCAAGCTCTTGATGCTACAGACCCTGCAGCGTCTCTGGACCATGATGCTCAAGCTTGGGCTCTTGTCCGCGCCATGGTAAGTCGCTCCTGATCTGCATTTCTCCAGCTCTAGCTCTGCTTTCGTAGACGCCAGAGCAACTTGTCGGCCACATGAATCAACTGGACGTCATGACAGTCCGCAGCGATCCTCTCTGGAATGACAGACAAGTCGAGAGCAATGCCAGGCGCTTCGTGGGGTCGTACATCAACACGCCAAGCGATCAAGCGTCCGCGGACGCCAGTAGAAGAGTCTGGAACGTCACACAATGGCGCAAAGGGCTTGATTCGTTGCAGGCATTGCAGTTCAACATTACAAAGACGCCGATATTGTACGGCCTCGACTCGATCCACGGCGCGCAGTACGTCTCCTATGCCGTATTGTTTCCCCAGAGCATCAATGCCGGCGCAACTTTTGACCCTGACGCGATCTACAGCTACGGCAGCTTTGTAGGGAGGGATACCAAGGCTGCTGGCATCCCGTGGGTCTTTTATCCCGTCCTGGACGTCATGCGGCACAAACATTGGTCTCGACTGTACGAATCGTTCGGTGAAGACCCACTTCAAGTCGCGGAGATGGCGCAAGCGGTCGTCCGCGGCATCCAAAGTCGCCAAGTTGCAGCGTGCTTCAAGCATTTCATCGGCTATTCCGCGACCAACTCTGGAAACGACCGCGACTACGCCGAACTGAGCGACTATGAGCTGCTGAACCACTTTGCGCCGCCGTTTAAAGCGGCAATTGACGCTGGCATCATGACTGGCATGGGATCTTTCATTGGAATCAACGGCGTTCCCCTCGCGGCGGACGAAAGACTCCACCGCGGCTTGCTTCGCCACGATCTTGCGTTCAACGGGACGTTTGTGACCGACTGGGGCGAGCTCTACTTTATGCACAACGACGTTCCAGGCTACAGCAAAGCCCAAGCCGTCGAGGAAGCGCTGCAGAAGTCCGAGTACGATTTAGTCATGGTGCCGGCGGATTTTTCCTTTGCTGACGCTGCCAAATGCCTCTTGGACGAGGGAAAAGTCTCCCTCGAGCGGATTCAGCAGTCGGTTCAGCGGATTCTCAAGCTTAAACTCGATTTAAAGCTGTACGACGACGCAGTTCCTGGTGCCGACCTCGCCGAGCAAGTTGGAGACAGAGAAAGCGAGCTAGCGGCGCTCAAAATTGCTCAAGAGTCGATCGTGCTACTGAAGAACCAAGCCAAGACGTTGCCCTTGACTCCAACTGCGTCCGTTTTCATGACGGGACCGGCGATGGACGACATTGGACTGCTCTGCGGCGGCTGGACGCTCCAGTGGCAAGGTCTTTCAGGCGGAACTTCAGTGTTTCCCCATGGACAGACCATTCTCCAAGCATTCCAAGCCGCCATGAAGCAAAAAGTCGCGTCGTATCGCGGCGTTGACGTCGATGGACGCGTTGAGGGCCTTGATACTGCCAAAAGCCTCGCAAGGCAATCCGAATTCACCGTCGTCGTCTTGGGGGAACGGACATTTGCTGAAGTTGTCGGCAATTATGACTCGGCGACATTTCCACGAGGTTTGATCGGCTATATCCAAGCGCTGGCGGCGACGGGGACCAAGTTGATTCTTGTCCTGACGGGAGGCCGGCCGCGAGTCCTTCAAGGCCTCGCTGACGTCGCAAGTGCTGTGCTTTGGGCCGGTCTTCCTTGCGAAATGGGTGGCCAAGCGATTGCCGACGTCCTGCTGGGTGTCGTTAATCCCAGCGGGAAATTGCCGCTGACTTACCCCAAGACGGAGGATTTCGACAACTTGGCGACGCCGTACTACCACCGCCACCGAGATATTTGCTTGAAATCCCGCGCTCGTTGTCCAGCCGAGTGGAACTTTGGCCACGGGCTGAGCTACACGCAGTTTGTCTACTCCAACATGCTGCTCCGAGCGCTGTCGTCCACTTGGATCTCAATTTCCGCGACGATTTCCAACAGAGGGACCGTCGCGGGGACGGAGGTTGTCATGTTGTTTATGATTCCGCCGCCAGTGCGAGCTTCCGCTGAAGCAAAGCTGCTGAAAAAGTTTACCCGCGTGGAGTTACAGCCTGGCGAAGCCAAGCACGTCGAGTTTAACTTGACGATGGACGACATTGGGTATTTCGGCAATGAAATCGGCCACGGCCTTGAAAAAATCACCGACGATGGCATTTACACCTTCTACTTGAAAGCATCGACGGATTGCGCTGTCTCCCAGACGCTCTGTCGGTCGTATCGTGTTGGAAAGCTCGTCAATCGCCGCGTTTTGTTGAATCCAACGTCCAAGAAGTACCTGGCCGTGATGAACAACAGCGCTTTGAGCTCAAATGGTGAGCTAGCTCAAGCGTGGATCCTCGATGAGGCCCAAGATTTAGTCCAGTCGACGCAAAATGGCTGGTGTCTAGCTGCATCTGCATCCAGCAATGCCAGTCCATTGGAATTATCGCCATGTTCCGCTGGAAACGGCGATCAAAAATGGTTCTACGACGCGTCCACCAGCCAACTTCGTCATATCAAGCACGTTGGTTCTTGTTTTCAATGGAGCAGCGTGAAAGACGTCGATTTGCCGCGACTAGCTCCTTGTTTGAAGACTCTGGACGCTCAGTTAGTCACCCAACAAGTGCAATTGTACTCGCCACCACCGCCGAAAGTTGGCCACTTTGTTTTCAGCCATAGCGTCGTCCTCACAGGGCGAAATACCTCTCAGAGATTGACTTTGGAGCTCCCAACGACAGACGCAAAGGTCAGTCAGGAATGGACAATCGATGCTGATCGATCGCGGATCCAATTGACATCGACGTCGCTGTGTTTGACAGCGTGGTTTGGCCAATTCGGCGGCAGAGCGGGACTCGAGCCTTGCAGCAATGACGACGCGGGCCAGCAATGGCATTACGACTTGGGAACGCGCCAATTACGCCAGCTTGGCCTACGGACGGACCACTTTGTCTACTATTGTCTCGACCGCCGCGTGAAAATGTCGCCTTGCGCGAGTCTCAATGACCCCAACATCCACGACCAGCAGTTCGACTTTGACCAGCGATAGCCTACTTCGACGCAGCGTGCTTTAGAATAGAATGTCAAAGTTTTTGCAGTGCCTGCAGTCTTCTGTCAGTGTCGATCGGATCATGCCTTACTTTCTTTCTGCTGCTGACGGTTAACTTCACAAGTTTGAATTGTCATCAAATGAGTGACATTCTATTTGATTATTATTAAATTTTATCTCTATTTATATCAAGACAGCTTGGCCGAGTGGTTAAGGCGACAGACTTGAAATCTGTTGGGGTAACCCGCGTGAGTTCAAACCTCACAGCTGTCGACACTTTATCACATTTTGACGGCGCTGCCGTCATGATGGAAAACTTTGGATAGCGCTGCTGTGGCTGTGCTTTGTAGTTTGCTTTGGCTTTCAGAGGGAAGGAAGCTCTGCTCTATAACGGCCTGGTCGGTTTGATTTTCGTGAACTTTTTTCACAAGGCAGTCAGGTGAAATCGTGCTTGAGCCAGCGATTGAGAAGAATGAACATGCTGTTTTTAGGAAGTCACGAACAGACAGAAAGATCTAGTGATCATTGCAAGTGCTTATGAGTTTAAGGGCGAAAGAGCGACTGTGGAGAGGATGCACGCTTTGAAAGGCTAGTATTCACTCGTGCGAAACGTGCTCTTCTTTCGAGGCGGGACATGGACTTGTTCGTCGTTGAGTTCTTTGGTATCGCGGCGGTAGAGACGCACGTCAGGTGTACGGAGAGGTTGTTTGGGCACGCCTTCAGCTTCCATCCATTCGACCAGCGGATAGATGATCATTTTGTCAATGAGCCACACGGACGTGAAGACATGTCCTAGAGGGAAGGAATACACGTAGCCCGAGTTTATTGAGCTGCTCAAACCTGTCAAGACGTCGTTGGCCAAACGATGATACGTTGCCCACGTTGTGACTGCAAAGTACGTCGAGAGGACAATGTCGAGCGTGTAAGTCTCACGGCGACCGAGCGAGCTCACCTAACTGGAATGAATGGAATCAAGTGCGATGGAGTTTACCATGGCCAAGATGACAAAGATCCACACGACGGACTTAACCCAGTTGACGGGCGCCTCGACTCGATGGTAATACGTATGCCAAGTCATGCCACAGAGTACGAGGATCGTAGCATGACCACAGTAGATGGAATCACGGCATCCGTGCATGGTAGTATTACGTTGCTGGTCGAGCCATTCCGTGAAACCTGACGAAATAATTGAGCCAAACATGCAAGCCATACAGATTTGAACCTTTGCGCGTGACGAGGAAATGGTGGACGATTTCCTTGACGCTGACACTCTTTTCTTCGGCAAGGCAATTGGGATTCGAATCGGGGAGGAACGTCATGAGGGCCAATACAGTTCGGGAGAGGATCAGAGTCGCATAGATCAAGAGGAGACGTCGCATAATGACCATCCTCAGTGGATGGAACCCAATGAAGAGAGCCGTCCCACTAACCACAAGGACAAGGAGAATGAGAGGTGGAATGGGCACAGAAGGGAGGAAATCATGGCCCACATCCGGCAGCACGGCATTTGATGGATTCGGCGTCCGGAAGAAGACAAGAGACTTGACAAGCGAGCTCAAGAAGACTGCACATGCTAGAAAGAGGATCGATGCAGCGAGACGTCGCGACGTGGGGTAAATCGCCGTGATGACGAAGCATACCCCGAGCGACAGGAGGAAAAATTGAGCAAGGTCCAAAGCATCGCCGACAGCTACGCCAACTGTTGCTCCATGGAGCCAGCAGCACACGCAGAGGAAGCCAGCGAAGAGCTTCGTTACCATCCCTTCCTCGCTTGTCGACGCCATCGTGTGACCGAATTGTAAACTGAGGCCAACGTGCAAATTTCCATAGGATAAAAATAAATAATTTATCACCAATTAAAATAATTTAAAAATATTTTGATTTATTTAATTGGTTATAATAAGACTTATGGGATTTTAGACATTTTAATTGGCTGATTTCTTGAAAATTCCGAATTTGATTTGTTTAAATTATTTACATTTTGATGTTTATGATATTTTTCGACCAATCAGCGTCTGTTTGAATCTTATTACTAGATATGATTGGCTAAAATGATCCAATCAATTATGTCATTTTTCCATCGGTGAGATCTGATTGGGTTAAATTAGCCAATGAAAATCCAGCATTTCGTATCTTAGACTATCCGATTGCGTTGGCGTATTGAGCGGCTGAGTTGATGTACACAGGCTCCATGTAGCCGCAATCTCCGCGGGATCCAGGACGCCTGTTTCCATCGCTGCTTGTGAAACCTTCTGCGCATATGCAAATGCCATGGAGGAAGTCGCAAGACCCACTATTCTAGTGTGTCATGGCGTTAAGTCAGGCGAAGCTCACCGATTCGAGCACACGGCGTCCTCTTTTGTGCCGACTACGGAGCCATTGGAGCCATCGTTAGCTACGGCAATTGAAGCTACGCCGTTCAGAGTCGTGCGAATGTTGGGCAGAACACCAAAGACGGTTAGAAACGTCACGGAGATTTTGTTGGAACCATCCGGAGTACATGCCATCACACCCGATGAGTAGCTGACAGTAACCTAGGCTTCAAGTTGTATTTTAAGTTGACCAGCAATTTACCGAGCCAAAAGCTGGAAGGGCATTGAGTGCGGCGGCCAAGCTAGCAGCTGTGATCGTATACGAGAGCGCCCCCGTGAACTGTCCGCGAAACCCGAGCGTAAACGTTCCTGCCTGCATACTTGCTGTCAAGTCGAGTGCTAAAGAAGTTTACTACCGTTCCAATACACGTAAGCACTTGAATAGTATTTGCTTGAGGGCGATTCCTGCTGTCGACTTTCGTCCCTGGATCGTCTCCAGTCGGACAGCTCACTACAAAACCCATGAGCCAAAGAGTCTGCTGGCCAGAGTCGTTACTTTGAGAGCAGTCGTAGCCTTGATACCCTTGATTGCACACACATCCTTGCGTCGAATCGAAGTCCCAGGTCTATTGCACCGCGTCAAATCAATCCTCAGCAATCTCTGTCTTACTGGATAATTGTTTGGAATCGAGCCGTAGGATAATCTGGTTGGATCTCCATTGATCACTGACATCGTGGCCATCACTTGGATTGTCTGGCAGGAGCCATGACCACTGCAGCTATTTGGACACACCACTATCATTCAGAAATTGAGTTCTTTGATGCATGTATCGGACTCCTTACTTCGGTTACAAGCCGCGCCAGTGAAACGAGGATCACAGACGCATTCGCCTTTAGCTCGATCGCAATAACCAGCGTTGGAACATTCCACAAGCTGGTGGGCACCTTGCACATCGTACGGGAGGTCAAACCATGATTTACCAAACGGACAAATGCCTACAAGCCATTCGTTTTAATGCCGACACAGACAGCTTGAGGTACGTTCAGAGCAGTCACCGCCTTGGAAACCACTGGCGCATATACAAGTGTACGTCGGGGGTCCTTGGCAAATCCCATGTCCACTGCACGCTAAAATCGCTCCCTAGTTGCATTTCAGTGCTTTCTTTCGATCCATTGACGTACCGGACATTGCGTAATAGCATTTGAGGCATAACCGCAGTCGCCCCGCGTCCCGATGTTGCCATTGCCGTCGCTCGAGAAGAAATTCGTGAAACAACTACAAATGCCCTACGACGCCAATAACTTACCAAACAAATGATTGACGAAAACGCACCGATGTTCGATCACACAACCCACGATTCGAGCAGAATGCGTTTTCTTTTGTCCCATCGACTGCTGTTGTAATGACAAGCGCTGGCGTCATGCCAGCGGATGAATGCGTCAATTGCGTTCCATCAGCTTGAATCGTCGGCAGGCTAAAGATGACAGCGTCAGTGAGCTTTAAGGAAGATGGCCAAGAAACTTACTTGCCAAAGTCTTGAGTGTACTCCAGGATGATATTGTTGCCGAGAATTGTGCACGCTTGTGTCGTAATACCAGAATACGACACAGCCATGCCGCGAATCGTCGTCAAAGCCTTTCACAGTCACATGAGCTTCGCTATCTAGCTGCATTTCCACGACGTACCAAGAGTTTAGCTTGGACCGTGG
Organism: Aphanomyces cochlioides; assembly: GCA_019828595.1. Classification (NCBI taxonomy): domain Eukaryota; phylum Oomycota; class Saprolegniomycetes; order Saprolegniales; family Verrucalvaceae; genus Aphanomyces; species Aphanomyces cochlioides. Next base: position 1,929,129 of record JAHQRK010000015.1, read on the forward strand.
GTGCAGAATCCGTGGCAAAGATTGGAGCTGTCGTTTGGCCACGAAACGTGAGCGTGAAAAATCCTCCCTAGAGCTTCCCCATGAGTCCTCTTGGTGGCCTTCGAGTCGGCTACCGTGGCTTTGCAGTTGACAATTTGTCTCTCATTGTATTGGATTCCAGCGGGATCGTAGATCGTTCCCGTCAGTGGATCGTCGCCTCTAGGGCATTCCACTACAACCACAATCGTCAAAAAGAGCTCCGTGCATTTAGATTGTACGCTGTTGACAGCTGTAGCCAGAGTAAGGCGGATCGCAGACACAGCCATGGAGTTGATTGGCATCCCAGTTTTGATCGTAGGGATAAACAGGACCGAGACCGGGATCTTTGGTCTGTGCGTAGTTGCGCATGCTCAAACAAGTCCCACGACCATTGCAAGAACACGCCACTAGAGTAGGATGGAAATGAACAGCTAGAAGAAGAGGGAAAACATTACAGCGTTCACAGGCGTCGCCAGTAAAGCCAGAGAGACAGGAGCAAAGTCCCGTGAGGGGATCGCACTTGCCTCGGTTGGAACACACAGCCAAGTTGTGCGCATTGTCGTTAGCAATGGTGAAATCCGCCCACGCTGGGCCAAGGGGACATTTAGCTATCAGAGTAGTTGACTCGAGGGGTATTTCGTAGGTTTGGTACCTTTGGAGCAGTCGAAGCCACTCCAGGAATTGGAGCATTGACAAACGCCTTGCTTCATGCAAAAGCCATGACCACTGCAGTCGTTTGGGCACGGCGAATTCGCGATGACGTAGAGCAAGGACGAGATGGCAACAACGAGTCGGCGCATCATGAACAGAAGACAATGAAACGCTAAATTTAGCACGACAAAGCGGTTAAAGATCGTCTTTCACAGTGCAACGAATGGCAGCGAGTTGCTCTGGTGTAAAGACATCAGCATGGCCGGGGGACGTCAGATCCGATTGACGAAGTGGCGTGTCATCTTCGATTTCATTCCACAAGCAGCATGGATCGCCTAGCTCTTCGCCGTTCGTAGCACCATCGCCGTCCGAGTCTTTCTCGCACAACTCTTTCGTCCAAGTATAACCTGCATCGATGAAATCCACTCCAAAATTAGCCAGGTCGTTTCCCCCGCCGAGCTTATTCGCATGACCAACTGCCGGCACGTCCTTGACTTCGAATCCATTGGGAATCTTGTATCGAAACTCGGAATACGCTTGGACTGCCGCCGCGATGAGGACAACTCGGCTCGCCATGTCTGTTCCTCGTCCAAATTTCACTTTCAAAGTGGTGGACTTAAAGTTTGTATGGAGATTTATCCGGATATCCAGGTGAGATTTGAAATGCATTGCAATGACATTGAAATAGTATTGCAATACTGGTCATCCGGATAGTGCTTTATTGTCCGCTGCATAGGTAAGCATCTTTCTTTGTCATACAAAACGTAGTTCTTACTGAACTGCAGAGAAAGACAAAGAGCGGTCATGATTTTCCTTGGAGCGTTTGGTGAATGTCATTTCCAACTTTAAGTTTGCAATACTATTGTATTGCAATGGAATATTGAAACTGCATTGCAATACAGTACAAGGGGTTGTTACTGTCCGGATAAATGACATTTGACAAATTCCCCTGACAAAATGCAGCAACATCCAAGCTTCCTTCTCCTTGGCGACTCGATCACTCAGCAAGGAAGCGATCCACGGATCTCTGGCTTCCAAGCTCTCCTTCAAGGAGACTACATCCGCCGTGTTGACGTGATCAACCGCGGTTTGAGTGGCTACAATACTCGGTACGACCTCGAAATCGCATATCGTCCTAAACTATTGATTCTCTAGGTGGTTCCTGGACACCCTTCCACAGATTCTGAACGATGCATATGCCAACCGAACTGCCCCATTGCTCATTACGCTCTTTCTTGGTGCCAACGATGCAACCCCGGAAGGCCATTCGCAATACGTGTCGTTGACAGAGTACGACAAGAACCTCCATAGTATTATCAACCTTCTCCGACACTCGTTCCCATCTTCCAAGCTGCTTTTGATCACCCCTCCAGCTATTTCAGACAGTCGAGACTGTGGACGTCGCAACGATGTGACTGAAAAGTATGCCATTGTGTGTCAAGCTGTTGGTAAGGCTTTGTCTGTACCGGTCGTCGATGTCTGGACGCCCATGCAAGACGATCGAAACTCCTACTTGAGCGATGGATTGCATCTCAATGCCAAAGGCAATCTCACCGTCTACTACGCATTGACGGCCCAAATCAAAGCATCATACCCAGAGCTTGTGCCTGACAATATCCCATTCTATTACTTGCCATGGGCATCTTTGGCAGAAGCTGATGCCAAACGTAATGGTCAATAGAGAACTCTTCTTGTGCTGCCCAATTTCCAGTCTTTTTGCCAACTTTCCACCTCAGCCACAGTTAAACAAGTACACACAGAGAACCACAGCAAAGTTCACGCCAAGAGCAATTCGAGTCTGTCAGGCTGTCCTTGAGACTCTTTCTCGACAAACATGGACAATTATCTCACCTTTAAACGAACGCCACTCTTCTCCAAGGGGATTGTCAGTCCAATAATTTCTCGTGCAATGTCCGCAAAACCACGGCGACAGTATCCCTTGGTACAAGATTTATTGCTACAATGGCGACGTGTTGCGGGGTTTCAAACGAATGCACTAAAAAAAAATCTTTCAGTGCTGCGTGAAATCATCTCTCTGGCACGAGTCCGTTTGACGAGCCGCCAACATCGTTTTCCATAGAATCGAGCCATTTGAGCGCTGGGTAGATCTGTGCATGATGAGCTTCACAGGTGGTAGAAGACACTGCCTCTTCTTGGATCTTGAGTATATATTTCACACAGTCCGTTTCGTCAATCTCCACTGGAAAGCCATGGCCTGGTCGTTGAAGCCACCCATTCCGAAATGCGTCCTGTCGAAATGAATAACGAGCATGCGCTTCAACGTTCATTTCTGAAAATGCTCCGATTGAACTGCCTCCTGATCGGGCGACGGAGCATTGTTTCCGTGGACATTGCGCAAACCGACGGTATTGCGTGCTTAAGGAAGAAGATCAGAGATGCAATGCCATTGTCGCTTCCGTGTGATCAGTGTGATTTGGAGCTCTATCTCGCGCTCAGACAACGCGTGGCTTGGGCCCAAGACATACGAAGTAATGTCAATGATGAAAGGCGCCTTGCCAGAAGCAATCCGAGGAATGGTGCATGAAGACTTGAAGCTCCATCCGCTTGAAACCATTAAATCTTGCTTTGTCGGGGAAAAGCACGACGTGAAGCCCAAGATGGGACTGCAAGATCTTCACGTCTTGGTCATTGCTCGTGACCTCTATTTCCCCATGAAGAAATTACGCAAGATGGTCCATGAGTGGAAGATTGAAGAGCCCAAGATCTACTCACTGAAAAGGTCGAGATTGCACTTCGTCGATCGCCGCGAAGCGTTGCAGCAATTGCATGGTTGTCACTTGCGAAAGTTTAGTCGTGCAGACTGCGGCGACGGCGGGCCGTGGGAGATTCCACTGATGGATCATGGTCCAGGGATGGGCATGACAGACTTTTGCACGAATTACATTTCAAAGTCAAGGGAAATGTGGAAAATCGACGAGAAGACGCGATTCCAGCAAACTCTTTGCGACTGCCATACCGTCTTGCTTTTCTTTGGCAAAGGAGAGCTGCTTGGAGATAACGTGGACAAAATCGTCCTGACCGAGTTGAAATTCGCCTTGAGCGACATGTTCGTCACGACTCCTAATGAAGTGGACTACGATGCGCCAATTGTGCCCTCACATCAGTTCCTGAACGACTTCACAGAGCGCTACGGGCCACTCTTTATTGTGTTCGATGAACTTGCAGATGCCTTTACTGCCGCCAATTTGGATGCCAGACAACGATACGACAAGTTCAACACCTTCTACAAGCAAGTGCTCGAACCTTGGCAAAGTTTGAAGAAAGTTTTCTTTGTCGTTGCGGGCAGCGGCCTCACATTCGTCCGACGATCCTTCCAACAACAACTTGGCATTTGTGACTACGAGTACACTCGGCTGAAATTCAATCTTTTTGGTCGTGACGAAGTCATGAAGATTTTCGATCACACTTCCTTGAAAGACGATGAAGAAACGACAATCTCAGACCTCCTTGGACTTGACAAGGAAAGATTTTCGCTTATCATTTACTCCAAAAGACGCACGGACTACCTCGTTTGTTATTGCAAGCACTGCGAGGTTGCAACTCGTTGGAGAAACTGCTCAAATCCAACACACCCGATTTCCTTCGCTCCGTGGACTTTACGATGGTTGTCGCCGGTTTGAAAGCTATTTCCTTCGGCTTTTAGATGCCGCGAAAAACAACATCGACGTCGATATGACGGAGATCGTTGACGATGGTCGTGGAAAAATGGTTCCTCTCGATCAGATCGCCTACAGCCTTTGTATCGATTGGGAAGGAACCGCTGAAAATGCTAAAGTGTACATGGACCCAATGGCCAAGTTGTACATCATGGGATGGACGCTGCCATTGACAAAATACCTTGGCCCAAATGTGGCTATCGACTGTCCAAAGGCGTTTGAATGGATGGTGCTCAAGCGGTTCCAGCAGATTTTCTCCAAGAAGTGTCAACCTCGACAAAGGATGCCAATGTTTTTTTACACTCCCGTCTTTGGACAATGCTGTAGTGTGTCGTTCCCCAAGTTCAGCCAACCTATCCCAGCCATCATTACGATGAATACTCGCCTTACCCTGACTTTGCCACCGCCGAAGCGGAAGGATTTATGAAAATGATTGATAAAATGGGAGAAGTGTGCTTGAAACCACTGCCGAAATCAGCATCTTTAGCTGCTCTCTTGGCATGCGACGTGGACATGAAATTGCGAGACAAACAAGCCAAGTTGTGGTGTGGCTTGGTCGTCAAGGGTTACGATGGATCGCCACCGTTTACCTCCGTCCATCTGAAAACGGAGTGTGAAAATTTCAACCGACTGTTTACTGGAACATCGCTAAAGCCCTTTCTTCGCATTTTGATCGTCGGTTGCACGAGCTACGACGAGGAGATCATGTCCAAGGTCAACGGCAAGGCATTTTATGTTGATGAACGCATGGCAGAATATCCCAAGATCGATGAAGTGATTGTGCTGAATTTGACATCGCCAGAGAGAAGAGCAGCGTTCTTTCAACTGAGCGACTTCTGGCTCGCTTTTGTCGAGAACGCTGTGCGGCCATCGCAAGATGATTCCTCGCGACTTCAATAATTATCGCGTACAATGAATTGATTGTCCCAAGACATTTCTCGTAGCATAAGCTCATAAAATAATCCATTTTGTGCATAAAACTCACTCCATCCCAAATAAGTAGCATAGAATCGAGCATACGTCTGCACGTTTGATACGGACACCTGGCTGTAAATCTACAAGCTCATTGACGACTGAAGCTCAATCTTTTCTCTCCCGACATGGCATTTTCACCATGATGTCAACTCTTCGCTTTGAGTGGATCTTCATTTTGTTCCCACGTTTCAGTCTTTTAATCATCGATCAATGCCACCTGGAGCTCATATCGTGTTCGCCACGACAGTACAGTTGTAATACCATCGCCTATGCGAGCAAAGGGAAGTCCATGCTTTATGTGTCAACTTGTCGCGTCCACTCTGTCCTAGTGCTTAATACATTTGTGTGAAATGTTCGACCCAACGCTACTGACGAAGCGGCTCCACCCCAAGCCGCCGCCGTCAACACCCGTCGAGCCTTTTCCCCTCCTTCCCAAATCGTCCGTGACCGAATTCGCGTGAAAAACTTCAAATTGCTTGAGCCGAGGATTTTTGTCAAGGATGGCAAATTGGATTGTGTCCAAAACAATTTTCATCCTGAAATCCTTTTCAAGAATGCGAAGCTTAAGACCAATCTACCACCTTACCGAATTCATTATCCAGCGAGTCATGCTACGAGAAATGTCTTGGGACAATCAAGTCTACTGTCAATTCATTGTACGCGATAATTATTGAAGTCGCGAGGAATCATCTTGCGATGGCCGCACAGCGTTCTCGACAAAAGCGAGCCAGAAGTCGCTCAGTTGAAAGAACGCTGCTCTTCTCTCTGGCGATGTCAAATTCAGCACAATCACTTCATCGATCTTGGGATATTCTGCCATGCGTTCATCAACATAAAATGCCTTGCCGTTGACCTTGGACATGATCTCCTCGTCGTAGCTCGTGCAACCGACGATCAAAATGCGAAGAAAGGGCTTTAGCGATGTTCCAGTAAACAGTCGGTTGAAATTTTCACACTCCGTTTTCAGATGGACGGAGGTAAACGGTGGCGATCCATCGTAACCCTTGACGACCAAGCCACACCACAACTTGGCTTGTTTGTCTCGCAATTTCATGTCCACGTCGCATGCCAAGAGAGCAGCTAAAGATGCTGATTTCGGCAGTGGTTTCAAGCACACTTCTCCCATTTTATCAATCATTTTCATAAATCCTTCCGCTTCGGCGGTGGCAAAGTCAGGGTAAGGCGAGTATTCATCGTAATGATGGCTGGGATAGGTTGGCTGAACTTGGGGAACGACACACTACAGCATTGTCCAAAGACGGGAGTGTAAAAAAACATTGGCATCCTTTGTCGAGGTTGACACTTCTTGGAGAAAATCTGCTGGAACCGCTTGAGCACCATCCATTCAAACGCCTTTGGACAGTCGATAGCCACATTTGGGCCAAGGTATTTTGTCAATGGCAGCGTCCATCCCATGATGTACAACTTGGCCATTGGGTCCATGTACACTTTAGCATTTTCAGCGGTTCCTTCCCAATCGATACAAAGGCTGTAGGCGATCTGATCGAGAGGAACCATTTTTCCACGACCATCGTCAACGATCTCCGTCATATCGACGTCGATGTTGTTTTTCGCGGCATCTAAAAGCCGAAGGAAATAGCTTTCAAACCGGCGACAACCATCGTAAAGTCCACGGAGCGAAGGAAATCGGGTGTGTTGGATTTGAGCAGTTTCTCCAACGAGTTGCAACCTCGCAGTGCTTGCAATAACAAACGAGGTAGTCCGTGCGTCTTTTGGAGTAAATGATAAGCGAAAATCTTTCCTTGTCAAGTCCAAGGAGGTCTGAGATTGTCGTTTCTTCATCGTCTTTCAAGGAAGTGTGATCGAAAATCTTCATGACTTCGTCACGACCAAAAAGATTGAATTTCAGCCGAGTGTACTCGTAGTCACAAATGCCAAGTTGTTGTTGGAAGGATCGTCGGACGAATGTGAGGCCGCTGCCCGCAACGACAAAGAAAACTTTCTTCAAACTTTGCCAAGGTTCGAGCACTTGCTTGTAGAAGGTGTTGAACTTGTCGTATCGTTGTCTGGCATCCAAATTGGCGGCAGTAAAGGCATCTGCAAGTTCATCGAACACAATAAAGAGTGGCCCGTAGCGCTCTGTGAAGTCGTTCAGGAACTGATGTGAGGGCACAATTGGCGCATCGTAGTCCACTTCATTAGGAGTCGTGACGAACATGTCGCTCAAGGCGAATTTCAACTCGGTCAGGACGATTTTGTCCACGTTATCTCCAAGCAGCTCTCCTTTGCCAAAGAAAAGCAAGACGGTATGGCAGTCGCAAAGAGTTTGCTGGAATCGCGTCTTCTCGTCGATTTTCCACATTTCCCTTGACTTTGAAATGTAATTCGTGCAAAAGTCTGTCATGCCCATCCCTGGACCATGATCCATCAGTGGAATCTCCCACGGCCCGCCGTCGCCGCAGTCTGCACGACTAAACTTTCGCAAGTGACAACCATGCAATTGCTGCAACGCTTCGCGGCGATCGACGAAGTGCAATCTCGACCTTTTCAGTGAGTAGATCTTGGGCTCTTCAATCTTCCACTCATGGACCATCTTGCGTAATTTCTTCATGGGGAAATAGAGGTCACGAGCAATGACCAAGACGTGAAGATCTTGCAGTCCCATCTTGGGCTTCACGTCGTGCTTTTCCCCGACAAAGCAAGATTTAATGGTTTCAAGCGGATGGAGCTTCAAGTCTTCATGCACCATTCCTCGGATTGCTTCTGGCAAGGCGCCTTTCATCATTGACATTACTTCGTATGTCTTGGGCCCAAGCCACGCGTTGTCTGAGCGCGAGATAGAGCTCCAAATCACACTGATCACACGGAAGCGACAATGGCATTGCATCTCTGATCTTCTTCCTTAAGCACGCAATACCGTCGGTTTGCGCAATGTCCACGGAAACAATGCTCCGTCGCCCGATCAGGAGGCAGTTCAATCGGAGCATTTTCAGAAATGAACGTTGAAGCGCATGCTCGTTATTCATTTTGACAGGATGTATTTCGGAATGCGACACTTCAATCGGTATCATGACCGTACTGACAAGGTGAATCTAACCGACTTCTAATTGGTTAAAATCTAGAAAGTGTCTAGAATTGCTTGTAACAAAGTTTCAAGGACAAGGATAATTTTTAATACAACGCTGCCAACACACGCCCATCGCGTCGTTAAACAACACTTCGATGATTACAAGCAATTCTAGACACTTTCTAGATTTTAACCAACAAGTTGAGTGTAAATACTTCCTTCTGTCAAGTACATATCGTGTAGTAGTCATGAAAATTGCTCATTTTTTATACTTACATCCATCTAGCTTAATGACTTAACAGCGTCTAGTATTTTGAGATCTCGTCATCTCTAGCTTGATCGGCATAATCTAGATTCATGGGATATTGAGGTTAGAGTTAACCGAATGCATGTACAGCTTATCGTTACTGCGAAAGATGGACAACAAAGTTTGGCTCAGGCTGGTCGGCTCTACTTTTACTCTTATTCATAGGACATTCGCATTGTTCCACACAAACTCAAACCCTAACAACAAGTTGTTGGACATATTATCAAGCTATGAGAATGATTGTGCATGCGTGAGCTTACGACAACAGAAGGACTAGACGTACTGCATTGTGGAGTAGAATAATGCTGGAATAGACTTTTCGTGAATAAGCGCTGCACATTTCTATGATCATGATCTAATAACAGACGAGCTGGGACTATATTTCGTGTTGGATGCTGCCAACCACCAAGGACACGAGCAACTTTTTGGTCACTTGCAGACGTCTCAGAGATTTATTCCAAAAGTGTGTTGAATCCATCCATTGTCCAGCGCCCACGGTGAGAAAGATCACTAAAATTCACATCTGAACTGGACACGGCAGTAGCAGCAGCTGCACGGCGACTCGAGTGGGAACGCAAGTTTCGAGTTAGCATGGCGCTGTCAATCTCTTTGTTGAGAGAGCCTAGTACGCGATTGATGTAGCCAGATGTGTCGCTCGACCCTTTTTCAAAAGCAAGCTGGCTAAAAAGACGTAGTAACAAGCCATAACGGTCGACAAACAGCTGGGAAGCTAGTGAATGTAAGGAGTCAAACTGCCAAACCAATGCTGTAGGAAATATGGAGATGGCGTGTTCTTGCCGGGTCTTTTTCCTTGTAACTCTGGCAAGCAGAAAATTACCAGGCCACTGCGAGTGTTCATACATAATATCTCCAACATCTGACGAACGTCCAACAAGGCTCCATTGAAAGGACAATAATGTGCGATCCATCATGGAACGTGCACGATTTCGTAAAAAGAGATGGCTGGTAAGCACAGCCAAATCTTCTATGGTCATAAGGGGCGCTTTGTCCTGCAACGGAGAGCCATTGTTCGCACATATATCTTGGTAGTGCTTCCGTAGGGTTGTACGCAGAGAAGAGTACCAGGCTTTGTGGTCTCGGAAAAAAGTTGTTTTAGTTAACTCCTCGATTTGCCTTTTCACACTGCTTAAATATGTTGTAGACGCCGAATAGCCAATAAATGGGTCGCGCGTCAAATATCCAGGAAATCCGTCCATCAGATCTGTGTTAACGTGCGAGGAAGCGAGCTGGTGGATCGTAGAAACACCAATAGAGTATTCTGCCAAGAATTTCTCAAACTTCTTCATGGCTACCGATGCATGAAGCTTTGAATTCCGAGTGTAGCGGTTGGCCATGACGCTTGGTATGACTTGGCCATCGACATCTGAGCCTGTAACCAGTGTGGCCACAACTTCCTCGTCCATCGTCTTCTTGCCAAAGCACGAATAATACTTAATCAAACCTTTCAATCGTGGAACTTAAGAGAGACCTTTTCCGAAACGGCTGTTTCGGACGGAGGGATGTACACACTTCAACAACCAGTATTGATGCTCCGATCATTGTTGGTGAAGGCTATGGCTTCTTGGTGAGAAGAGCTGTATGTATAGATGTGTTTTTTTATTGTGTGTTCTACTCAAATTTTCCTCCGGCGATTGGTTGAATCAACCGCTGGTGAATCGCCAGACCTCTGAAATATGATGCAAATATCAATTTTAGAAGGTAAATTTGATCTTTAGTCGAAGTCGTGATCGGGACGGTACACGAAATCGATGAAGCATGGTCGCTGCGCTGGCGAGGCCAGTGACCTCTCCACTCAACGTGAAGAGCGCTGATTAATGTGGAATGCTCTACGAGATGAGGTCGCCCTGCGAAGTCATTCAGAGTCATAGAGATTAAGTGCCATCCCCAGCATTTTTTCACACAAACTTAGGTCAGTTTTTAGCCAATCAATTGAAAGTAAAATTATTTTTAGCCAATCATATCTTCTGGTTGATTTGGAGGCGATTGGAAATATCGTCTGAAATTGACGAAAATCACAATATGAAATTTCCCAAAAAACACGTTTTTGTTTGTTTGTCAAACATTTCAAAACAATAGATGAACATTTATCTGGGATTTTCGGGAAATCAACAATTTAAAAAAATACGTCTTTATTTTTTAAAAAAATATTGCTCAAAACTTTTTTAAATTACATGATTGTTGGTGTTTACAACATTTACAAAAGTTTCTTTAAGTTCCAAAATCTCTGACTTGTCGCTTAAAAAACTAACCAAGACATTTCCCATTGCGATTACTTTTCGTTGAAGCTACAAGTACAGTCTACAGCTGAGAACAATGAAATCCAGGATTGAAATGGTTTGAATATGTTTTTTTAATGTAAAGTTAAAAGAAACTTCTAAAAACTCCGACTTTGACGTTGAAAAAACCAAACAAGACATGACAAAAGTTGATGTTTCTCGACTGATATCCTCATGAAGTATTCCTAAGTACCTTGTCCTAAAATATCAAGCTTTGAATTGTTTGAGAAGTGAGGTTTTTTTTAGGTCGTTTTGCAAGTTTCTTTTTAGATTATATAATCCTAAAAGAATCCTCTACAAGAATCTCGAAGAAACTTTTTTAAATTTTGGGAATATTTTTTTAAATTATTGATAGTTTTATTAAAAGTCGTGATTTCCCGCATCTCCCTGTAGATAAGTGAAACGACGCATCCGGATATTTGTGTCGAGGCGTCAGAAGTGGAGTGCTCAACACTTTACACAGCACAAACACTGTACAAAATTATACGTAATGTAATGACTACTTGTTATTTTAGACCAATCATGCTCTATTTTGCCGATATTGAAGCTTGATTGGCTTAAAACTTTGAACATTGAACACCCCACTTTTCATGTTGCAGTAGGAGGGTCCAAGACGCGAGAGGTATGGACGACTTGAAGTTAGAGAACCCGATAATGGACATGTATTATAAGATTAACTGATGTGCAACTTTGTTAGACTCAAGAATATGCATGGATGGGTGATTGTTCGGCTGTTTTTCTTGTCCTTTTCTTGAGTACCCGACATTCAAGCTAAGGGAAAGAAACATGGGCATGTATTACATACAGGATTAACTGATTTTAGCGTTGTTAGATTCAAGAAAATGTATTAGATTGTAAGAAGTTGTTGAAAGAGAATAGAGAAAGATTGATTGTTGTCTACACCCTTTCTCGATCAAACTGGCAACATTTTCTATTCAAACTGAACTGAATATAAAATATAAATTTTGGAAGTATTGTGCTTTGGAGCAAAATTTCGGATATAGGCGTGATTTTTTGAGTCGTTTATCAATCGTTTTGATTGGCTAATACGACATTCAAGATCCATTTCGACCAATCAAATGCTGATATTGAAAAATCAGCCAATGGGATCGATTTCCGGATCGGTACTTTGACGTGATTCGATTGCGCCGCTGCCCAAAATTTGTATCAAATCAATAATAATACATTGACGAGTTTGATTTCAGATCAATGTGGCGAAAGTTCCAATCAAAGTGAAACCACTAACTCTAATGACTCGTTTGTTCTGAATATCACTTCGTCATTCCATGAGCACGACAAAGCAGCGCAACGCCACAGAGGAGGAGAAATCGCGAGTCCTCAACGCTTACTGGAGCGGTCAAGACTGGAAAACCGTCGCTTTACACAATGGTGTGTCGTTGACGACGGCGCGGCGAGTCATTGCCACTGGCCAGGTTGCGCGACTTCCACGAGGTGGAGCATGGAGCACGTAGCTCTCTCACCAAAGTCACACCGGAAATACTCGCTGCATTTGAACGTTACTTGGACAAAAATTGCCAAAACACCCTCGCGACGATAAAAGAATTCATCGCGATTGACTTCCCTGGAACAGTTTTGTCCTTGCAAACAATCAGCCGACACCTACTTGGCATGCTTTACACAGTAAAACAAGTCCGCATTCAGCCCGCAACGTGTAATAATGACACGAACAAGCAAAAGCGGTTGATCTTCGCACAGACGATCGTTCAACACCAAGAAGACGGAGATTTTATCGTATATTTTGACGAGACAAATTTCAACATCTACTGCAGCCGTGCGTACGGACGATCGAAACGGGGGCAACGTGCATGTGTCGTCTTGCCGCCGTCGAAAGGACCAAACTTGCAGATTCAATGCGCTGTGTCCTCTGAGTGTGGCCTTGTTTGCTTTGCCCTCCAACGCGGATCCATTCGTATGCAGGAGAATGCTACGATTGTTGAGTCAATTTACAATGCCGTCAAGGAAAATCCAACCTGGCAAAACGAATTTCATGGTAAGAAGATTGTAATTGTGATGGACAACGCACCTGCTCATTCACAAACCGAACAACGTGTTGCCTCTCACGACGACATGGTCCTCTTGCGTTTGGGGCCGTATTCGCCCATGCTCAATCCTATTGAATGCTATTTCAGTGTTTTGAAGGCTCGAATCAAGACTTACTTGTCTCTGCGAACGAATTTGTTTTTCGAGAGACGAGATTTCAACTCGTTCCTTGAGAGTCGAGTCAATTTACTCGAAGAAGCTGCGCGCGAATGCCTGCCGTGTATCACGCAGTCGCTTGTCGTAAGAGAAGCCATGTTTTGTCAGCGCAATGTTGACAAAGCATTGAGACTTGAGGACATGGTGTACGGAATGTAGGAGTTCAATTTGAATGGAAATGTGCCACATTGGTTTGGAAACGAACTGTATTTCTTTTATTGTTGATACCGATTTATTTTAAATTGCCAGTTTGAATGGAAAATGTTGCCAGATTGATCGGGAAAGGGTGTAGTCTTTCGACTGTCACATGGCTTAACTGTAAAGGCAGCACCATTTCTTGATTTGGTTGACACCTGAAGTTTGCTTTACTCTAGACTCCTCCGCAATTAGGTTTCTTCGAGCATTTGCCACCGCGAAACCACGACGTTCGTCGTCGATTCTGCATGCAAAAGAAGTGATCTCTTTTTATTGTTATTTTGTCCATTTCTTGATGTCTGATTGGCTTATACATCCACAGAAAAACCTTTCTGTGCATTCCTCGCAAAATGCATTTCTGTCAAACTATTTTATTACATACAAACATCAAGTTATATATATTTCTATCATGGAAATTACTTTTGATATTCACGAAAACTCAGGACAGATTTTCTGTAAATGCATTCAAAACGCAAGTATTTTCCTGTACTTTATTGTGGTTTTAATAAAAACTGGAGTCGTGCGGAATAAATTTTGACACAAGCAAATTGACGCAACAATTGACGCATACAAATTTCAAGTGAAAAGAAATTGAAAGTTTCGAACATGTTTTCAAACATTTAAAACGTTTGAAATTACACTATTTAATGGTCACGATTGTGGGCAATATAAGAAAATGTTTGTGTAAACTTTAAATAGTGAATGCGTCAGTTAATTGAAACATTTTCAAAACTTCTCAAATTTCCAGTTTTGAACCAAAACGACAATACATTTCACCATATAAAGTGGTGGAAAGAATGATATGCCAGCTTGGTTTATTGAGTTTATCTTCCAACTGAGACCTTGTCTAGCTGTGAAATCAATCACTTGCATAAAAGGATCCATATGACATGATCTAATGAGCCCTACAGTTCACTAGCTTCGCTATCAGTAGTGCTACACTCACTATAGTGTATATGCTAGAGAAATAATGATAAGACAGGGATGACAAAATTGTTGATTAGTACTTAATCTTACATCCACGGTTAGCGACGACCATGTCGCATCGTCTAGGCATACTGTTGACGAGTTTCTTGAGAACAGTAAGGTCGATTTCGTCCCAAACTTGCTTGACGCAGGCGACCAGATCTGCCTTTTTCGAAAATTGGCGTCGCCCATTATCATAAACCTTCCGGGACATGATTCCCCATAGGTTTTCGATTGGGTTCAAGTCAGGGGACTTGGCAGGCCACTTGAGAGTTTCAACGGCCACATGAGGCTCTCGAAACCACTCCAAAACACGCCTGGCAGTGTGGATGGAGGCATTGTCCTGTTGGAAACGAAATTCGTTTCCATGCAAGGAATGGGCAAACAGCAGCATGGAGCTGGAAAGGGTTTCGATGTACGCTTCTGAATCTTGTTTCCCTTCAAGGATGACAAGCTCAGACTTTCCCTTGGAGCTAAATGCCCCCCAAACCATGACACCACCGCCTCCATTTTGGCGCTTGGAGAAGTGCTCTCGAGGGCGACATAGGTCTACCCAGTAGTAGTTGAACCCATCTGGTCCATCGAGATTCCACTTCTTCTCATCGGACCATATGATGTCATCGAACTGGGCAGGCAAATCTTGCATCTCGATGGCCCAAGCAACTCGCGCCTTTTTGTGGGCTGGTGTCATCATTGGGGCGGCAAGTCTCTTCTTGTACTTGAGTCTTGCGCTCTTGTTGAGTAGCTGGCAAACACGGCGGGGCCAAACAGGAAGGGAATGCCGCTTGATGAGCTCGGCTGCCGTGTACTTGCCTGTACAGGCAGACCGAATGATGCGACGGTGGAGATAGTCGTTGACGGTAGACCTTCTTCCACTCGAACGGGCTTTTCCGTAAGACGCAGGATTGCGCAGAAAGCTTCTAACACAGCCACGAGACCGTTTGATCTCGTCAGCGATGTACGAGATCGTGTGTCCTTCGCGATGGAGGACGAGAACTTCAAGCTTCTCGTCTTCGGTCAATGGATCACCTTTAGGCATTCAATTCGATGCTAGAGGCAGTGTAAGTATGAGTTCTATTCACCATCATTTGGACATACCAATTGCACTTGTTGAGAGGTGTGTCTCCGAGCAAAATTGTCAAATAAGTGAAAGTGGCATATGATTTTTTCCCGCTTAAAATCCTATTCCCGCCAAATTCTCGGCCTTGCAACCACTGGACCAGCATTGTAAATCCCGCCTATAGCGGATGGGCGCTGTAGTTTCGATTGGTTGAAATTAATCGTTTTAACGACCAATTAAAACGACGATAGAGCTCATTTTTACGAGTGGCATATCATTCTTTCCACCACTTTATTTTGCAGATATATTTTTGGCGGTTATATAGATAGTATGCAGTCATGACCAAGGTCATAATACAATATGAGCAAAATAGTGACCACGAATAATATCAGTTTTTTGAATTTGTTTACGATTTTGAATTTGTTCATCAGACTGGGACTCAAATCAACCTGGGTGAAACCAACCATTTCTAGGGCTACAATGACTTCCACGACGGCGTCTCAAGCTATGGAGCAACGCAGAGAGGAAGCTTTGCGGCTACATCTGATGGAAGAAGAGGCAATGACACGAGTAAGGATGAATCGCAACTCGACTATTAATAGGCCAGTCAATACGAACACACAATACTCAACAAGACAACTCGAGTATTTTGTATGGAATACAAGAATGGGATACACCGATGAGCATATTACGGAGCCAAAGATGGTGCCTTTTCTCTCGGAAATTCAAAACAGACCACGGCGACGCAAAGGAAGAAAATGCATAAATCTGACGAAAATGATACCAACCTTGAACCCACATGCGAGAATCAAGTCGGTTTCCACACAATGGCGGCATACATGAACTCTCTTATGGATGTGTGGAGAATGCATTACGAAATAGGGATAAATACCCGTTTAACCATACGGCCAAGTACTGTTAAGGGAATGTTGAAGCAAAAGAAGATCGCTTCAGTCGAAATGGAAGACTCAACATTTGTTGACAGAGGTATCGGAACAATTGTTGATGGAGTCAACGAAGCTTCCCTAAAAAGTCAGTCAAGAATTTTTTGCATAAAACTGCGAAGATGGATTGAAATTTCGAGCTGACAATTTGATGTCGTACGCGCTCTGCTCCAGAGGAGACAGTATTCGCTCTCTTAGATTGTCGACGATTGGCCTTATCGAGTTCGAGAACGAAGGTATTTGCGGAGCAAAGCTGTTCAGATGTGTGTGGCGGAAGGCGAAGAAGAATCAGTACGGAAATATTGAGCAGACGACCATGACGTGGCATAAAGATGTTGCGAAATGCCCAATTGGTGCTTTGCCAATCTACTTTTTTCATCGATGACACATCGGAGATAAACCATGGCCAGATTTTACTTATCCTAGTCGTTGGTACGATGTCTACGTGCTGAAAGGCGCTAACCCAATGACGAAAATGCTAGATTCCAGTCAATATACAGCTATTGTAGCGATCCTGAGCCACCGGTTTGGTTCAGGACTTCGGCTGAATGCTGTAACGCAGTTTACGACTTAGAAAACTAGCGTAAACGCCCCTCAACACCAACCAAAGCGATGTGACAATAGGATGTGGCTTAAAGTTACAAGGATGTGCTAGATTAGAGTTAAGTTGAGATCTAATTCATTCTACAATTTGCCTTCCTCTGCCTAGTTTGCTACATTTGGTAGCACTTCTTGGTTGCCTTTACCTTTTCCCCTCTGTCCCTGGGTGTCCCTCTCTGTCCCTGTCCCTCAACCTTGTTCGCCAAGGTATTTCAACTGTCTTCTCGAAGCGGTTGTGTGGTCATTTTACTCGACATCACAGTATTTCTCCACGAGTGGGTCCGCGTTGTTAGTCTCTTTTGAGCAGAATCGCCACTCGACTGAAGGAGTAAAGTACTAGTCTTGTGAATAATCCATACACAGTCTAAGAGTGATCTATAGATGCCTAGAAGCAACAATCGCGTTTCAAGCGTACACCAATTAGCGGCTGCCGAATCTATCGCGGATTTGTTCTCGACTCCCAGCGAAGCGATCAAGTTGCGTGCTGACATCTACCGACTCTGCTCGTTCCAAAGCGTGGTCATCAAGAAACTGCGTGCCCTAATCCCTGAAGCAAAAAACTCCGACGCGCGCAACGTACTGCAAGCCCTTACGGATAACCTTATCCGGCGCAACACTCAAGTCGAAAATCTGATCAGTGGGACCCTCGACCGCGACATCATCAATTACCGCGCAGCCCGCCTCAAGAAAAAAGAAGCCATCATTGAAGGATTTGACGGACAAAACTCTGCGTAAAACGAGTAAATGAAGCTGAAGGCTCTCTCGTTCTCGAAGGAATGTCTTTTCCCAACTTACCGTTTACGGAATGGGATCTGGGTGCGAAGAAATTTGACGTGATTTTGGGACAACCATGGTTCCATCGCTTTAATCCCATTGTGGATTGGAGAAATCACAAGATTTTATCGATCAATGGAAGTGTAGTCAAGGAAGGAAGCGACAACTCAAGCGACGGATGGATTCTCAAGATTACGACAGTCAAGGAAGTTCAAGAAAACCTTCACCCTGCCTTCAAAACACTCCTAACAAAGTATAAAGATGTGTTTCCTAAAGAACTTCCCGACGCACTGCCTCCAAAACGAGGAATTGAATTCGATTTGACCATGCGTCCAGATGCCAAGCCACAATATCGACCACCTTTTCGTCTATCTCAAGTCGAGCAAGCATCTCTGGACAAGTTCATCAGCGAACTTGAAAGAAAAGGCTGGATTCAATTGTCCAACAGCGACTGGGTTTCGAATATCTTTGGAGTCCCCAAGAAAGATGAAAACGCCAAATGAAGTCAAGAAGCGAATGGCTGAGAACAGCGACTCCCGACACTCCAATACGTTGGGTTCTTGACTATCGATATGTCAACTCGCAAACGGTGATCCCAAAGATCCCTTTGCCAAACATCGAAGACTTATTTGATCGCATGCATGGAAGCAAAGTCTTTACGAAGATCGACTTAGCGTCTGGATATCACCAAATGCTTGTTGAACCAAAAGCAAGAAAATACACAGCCTTTCGTACTCATCGAGAAGTCCATGAATGGGTTGTTGCTCCCATGGGAATGGCCGGAATGCCAGGAATTTGGTCCCGACTTATGCGTCGCCTCTTCGATAAATTCCCCTTTGCCGTTGTATACATGGATGATATCTGTGTTTTCTCTAAGTCAATCGACGACCACATCCATCACCTTCAAGCAATTTGCGATGTTTTACGAGCTGAAAAGTTGTACGCTCGTCCGTCTAAGTGTGCCTTTGCCCTCGACTCAGTCGATTTTCTCGGCCACATAATTTCCAAAGACGGCTTACACGTTGACAAGTCAAAAGTTCGTGCAATCGAACAATGGGCTGAACCTAAGTGCACTAAAGACTTAGTGAGTTTCATGGGATTTGCGAGCTTTTACAGAAAGTTTATTCCGAAGTTTTCGGACATTGTCCGCCCTTTAAGTGAATTGATGAGGCCAAAAACGCCGTGGTCATGGACTGAAGATCAGCGACAAGCCTTTTTAACGATCAAGATTGCACTTCAACAAGCTCCAGTTTTACAACTGCCCAACTACGACAAGCCTTTCATCGTAACAACTGATGCCTCAGGATACTGTTGTGGAGCAGTTCTATCCCAGTTGGATAAGGACAGCAATGATCGACCGATCGCATTTTTGTCTAAGCGACTTGACCCTCATGAAGTCCAGTGGCCTGCTCATGAAAAAGAACTACGCGATCAAGCTTGCACTCGGCAAGTGGCGTCACTACCTTCATGGTACTCGATTCGACATTTACACGGACAACTCCACGTGTAAATGGTTCATGGAAACTCCTATTCTCACGCCTAAGTTGACTCGATGGCTCGACTTTTTCAGTGCGTTTGACTTTGTGTTGCATCATCGGCCTGGCAAACTTAATGTCGTTGCCGATGCGCTTTCGCGACCTCCACGAGATGCCTCAAACTTTGCGACGATGATTTCTGTTCATAATTGCGGAATCCGTTGTGCAAACGCCGCTCTACGACTAGATGCCTTGCAAACTCCACCTGACTTATCCCGTTTCCCCTCACGTGAACTTACCAAGCTCGTTGGAACTCCATTTTGGGGGGAGGATCTGTCAAGTCAAAAATGTGCTTCCACTCCGCAACGACTTGTAATCAATCATTCAAGACAAATTTCGTATTCAACAGTCGAAATGGATCAAGACACGAAAGAGCGATACATTAAAGCTTACAAGAAAGACATCTCTGTTGCTATACAAGACAAATATGTTGAAAAAGATGACTTGTATTTCCTTCGTTCGAAAGATCAAGTATGGAGACTTATGTTCCCAATGATGTTATCCTGCGCGCTGAAGTTATTTCTCAAGCTCATGACTCAAGCATTGCTGCGCATCCCGGAACAAGACGAACATTGCTAAGTGTTTCTCAATGGTATTACTGGGATACTCTCTTGGAAGATGTCAAACTTTAAGTTGCAACTTGTGAAACTTGCAGTCGATACAAGACAAATAGTCTTCGTGCCAATGGCAAAATGATTCCGATTCAAGCCCCTAACGAATGCTGGCAAACTATTTCAGCAGACTGGATCACTGGACTACCTCTATCCAAGTCGTGCGATGCTATCTTAGTTGTTGTTGACAAATTGTCAAAAAGAGCTAAGTACATTCCAACAAATGCAACAAATGCCGATGCTCCGCAAACCGCTAAGTTGTTTTTCGATCATGTTGTTCGCCACCATGGCTTACCAAGCGTGATCATCAGTGATCGAGACCCAAAATTTACAAGTAATTTCTGGAAGTCCCTCATGCAAATCATGAATATCAAGCAAGCCATGACAACTGCGGGTCGTGCTCAAGCTGATGGAGCAACTGAACGCCAAAATCGAACACTAGAAGATGCTCTACGTTGCCAAGTGTCCTATCTTGGAGAAGATTGGGTTGACCATTTACCCACGATAGAGTATGCTCACCAAGGACTTGTTCAGTCGTCAACTGG
Source organism: Aphanomyces cochlioides (assembly GCA_019828595.1). Classification (NCBI taxonomy): domain Eukaryota; phylum Oomycota; class Saprolegniomycetes; order Saprolegniales; family Verrucalvaceae; genus Aphanomyces; species Aphanomyces cochlioides. The sequence continues at coordinate 1,949,529 of JAHQRK010000015.1, forward strand.
CATCACTCCATTTCAAATCGACACTGGAAGAACTCTGCGAAACCCTGTAATAGATAGTATAATGCCTCCAAATGACTTTGCCAAAAACTTCTCTGAAGAACGACAAGAGATATTGAAGATTGCCCAGAAAATTTGAAGAAGGCTCAAGCAAGATAAAAGGCATTCTATGACAAGAAGCGCTCAAACATAACTTTCAAAGTTGGAGATCAAGTTCTCCTTGCAACCCGCGATTTGCCCTTGAAGCATGCACAACAATTAGATCGCAATGGGCGTCCAAAGCTAGTTCCCCGATTCATCGGCCCCTTTGAAGTCATTGAAGAAATCAATGAAAACGCAATGCGCCTAAAGTTGCCTCGATCAATGTCAAGACTCCATGATGTTTTCAATGTCGACCGCCTGAAACACTATCAACCGAACGATCCCAAATTTGCAAGTCGACCGATTCCCAAGGCAACACCCGTCATACTCGATGACTCAACTGGTGAAGAACTCTTCATCGTCAAATGCCTCTTGAAGCAGAGACAATTCAATCGCAAGCTCGAATATCTCATCAAGTGGCATGGCCAACCTGAAAGCGAAGCAACATGGGAACTCGCAAAGAACATCAAGCACGTCGTTCATTTCAAGCAGCTAGTTCAAGACCTCCAGCGCCGTCTTTCCCGACGACAGCCGGACGTCACGGGGAGGATGTAGCGATCCTGAGCCACCGGTTTGGTTCAGGACTTCGGCTGAATGCTGTAACGCAGTTTACGACTTAGAAAACTAGCGTAAACGCCCCTCAACACCAACCAAAGCGATGTGACAATGGGATGTGGCTTAAAGTTACAAGGATGTGCTAGATTAGAGTTAAGTTGAGATCTAATTCATTCTACAATTTGCCTTCCTCTGCCTAGTTTGCTACAGCTATAAAGAGGCAGCACGAAAACTTGGGAATTCAGACAAATGTTCGTTCTCAAAGTGGTTGAAAAGGTGCCGCAGCAACTGAAAATTATGAAGCTCGTGGTGAGCCGGTTGACAAACAGGGACATTGGGCAGTGAAGAGTCGAAATGGTGCTTACGCGAATAACGTCATTCCATGAGATTATGTTCGTGTTCTTGCAGGTTTTGGTCCTGAAAGCAAAAGATACTATCTTCCACGAAGCATTGTCGAACCACCAGCGATCTTGACCGCCCAGATTCCCCCCAATCTCGATATCTCGCTTTCGCAGATGCTTGCTCAAAGTACCTTCAAGACAGAACTTGCAGGGACCAGCTTCTTGAACTTGATGTATTACATGATAACTGTAATTCTACAAGACGCTGCGATCCTGGTGGAGCGTGATGAATTTCGACAACACGATGTCTTTAAGCACGGAATATTCCAAAGCCAAGCGTTTAATGACTTTTCGTCGCGGTTGCGACAAGCCATTTCATCAACTCTGACACCTGACTGAATCCTACTCAACGAAGCTATGCCTTTGGTTGCTGAAAGTCTTACCAATATTCGTGTGGACACTGCCAACACCAATCGCCAACTAGTGGAAATCAATGCGCAATTGGCACAAATCAAGCAGAGTATTGGTCAGCATTCAGGGCAAAGTATGATGAACGATCAACTTGAAACATTGCGAAGCGATTTGACTCTCGTTCTAGCCAACGCCGCACGAGCAATATCGACGAAGCCTCCCACAAAGCCAAACCGAGCAAATGAGATCTGCTGCGCCACAGCCAGGGCAGTGCACATTGCATATGTCGCGTCAACTATGCACGATCAAGTAAGTTTGGACAGAGTGTAGGTATGGTGTTCCTCCTTACCCATCAATTGAATCAACTGAGGCACGATTTGGAGCAAAATGGAGACGATCAAACACAAATACCCAGTTCTACCTGCGAAGAAAACCTACATTTGACGCAATTCTCCTTGTCTTGGAGTGTGGAGTACCAGAAAACGAAACTATACACCATTTCGACGATCTACTTTCCAAGTATGGCAGTCTCCGCATCCTTGCTGATTTTCTCAAGTGACGCATTCTTGTGGCCAAGTCATGCTCGACCAGATTAAGTGAAGAAATTCTAGCAGTATTCACATAAAAGTAATATTCATTTCACTTATGCTCTTTCGAAACAGATAGTTGAATAAAAACATGCAGGCTATATTTTTCGGTCATAGTCAAACCAAGTTATTTTCAAATTTTAAATAAATTCACAAAAAACAAAAAGCTTTTATTTCTTTTTAATACAGCTCTGACACTTGCAATTGTCAAAAAGGTATTCTTGTCCATAGTTGAATGTGCATTTTTCACCACCTTTAATATTCCTCATGGCGAAAAGGGCAATTCTGGGCTGTCCGTGGATAATCCACTCTTCTGATCGCAAGTTTGGCCTGCACGAATGATTGAAAAACCTTCCGATATTTCCCATATTGAAGCTATCAATGAATCATTTGTCAGACATTTCAAAGATATAGGCGTCTCGGTTTCGTCTTGACGTGCTTTGGACGTATCTGATGAAATAATTTCTCCAATATACGTGCACAAATATGTTCCAACCTTGATATTTTTGCAAGCAATGACACCTTTACCAACTTCAGGAATTTCTTGTAGCCTTAATTCAACTTTGGAACCCTTTTTGAATGCGTCGATTGCCACAAGACTTTCCAAGATCGCAGATCCCGTCGTCACATTCAACTCCATTGATAAAATTTTCACAATCCTTCCCGCGCTTTGTTTTACAGTAACATCCTTCATTTCGGATTTGAATCGTGGTTGGTGCGAAAGACACTTGGTTCTCTTCGATGGGATTAAAGCCATTGATGTCGTGTATGGCTTTGGCTCTTAATGATTCAGTGAGACGTCTTTTTGCCACGTATGTTTTGCTTTCAACCAAAACGGGTGTGGAGCTTTCCATGAACGATACAATGTCAGCAGTTGTAGAAGCGGTATTATCTTTTATCCAAGCGATTACACGCTTTCTTTCTCCCATGTCTGGGCCGGCCCTTGAGTTTGTAATGTCGGAAGCATTTTGCATGAACACTTTGTTCCTCGAGCTCTTGGAGACCCATGACTCAAAAGTACTGAGCTTTATGTTCTTCTTGGCAAACTCAGCCTGAGTTGGTTTGTATTGCAACGCTTCCCACTCCTCTATGATAGATACGATGAAGTAGAGGGGGTAGTTCACTGCGTGCTTGTCCTTGGGCATATTTCAAAATGAGGGAACTGGCAAATCTACTGTCCGGATATAATTTATTCCGGTTAGAGATATATTGGAGTTTGTATTATGACCAAAATAATATATATCTAGAATATTCAAGTGTTTTCCTATATATTATCGATTTGATACGAATTTCCCGGCCGGATGGGTTTGAAGAATCGCACAGGGCAGAGCCGATCCCAAATCGATCCCATTGGTCAATATACAAATTTTCAAAATTTTGACCAATCAAAATTCATAAAGGATCACCATGATGAATAAAATTATCCAATCAAAAGCTCTCATATTCTTGGGATCAATTCCAAGAATCACTCCAAACTGGCAAATATTGAGCAAATCGACAATATATATATCTCAAATATTTTTAATCCTGGTCATGACTCTGGTCATGAGTCAAAAAGTAATATTTTTTACAACAAATTTTTCCACACCATTGTTGTACTGGGGGCCACAGAGTTCCCAATCCTTTACAATGTTGCAAAAATCGTATACAGTGTGCCAACATCTCAGGTTGCATCCGAAAGAGTATGGAGTATTTACTACTTCATACTCAACAAGCGATTGCTGTCCTCTCTCCAGCATTTATCGTGTTTTTGTTTTCCTTTGTTTCTTTTCTTCACAAAACTACAGACGTCAGTGTAATCCCAGCATCAACGATTAAAGATTGTTTACGCTATCAATGGTATCGTATTCAACATCCAGCATTAATACTTGCATTTCTTTTGGATCCCTTCTGGATAAACTTGTATCCCTGGATGTCAAATTCTAGTTGCTCTGATTTTCATGATCACGACATAATCCAAATTGCCACCGAGGCATTAGATCAACTTTTAATGACGTAGCCCTAGCAGAGTATGGTATGTTTGCATCAAAAGTTGGTTGGGGTTCCAAGGAAACGACGAGCTTGAGATAATTGGGTTTAAAAATCCATCCAAAATTTTTTGGGCTCTCCTAGCACACACTTTTCCAACATTATCTGTTGTCGTTTCGTCATTATTTATTTGTCAAGCATCAGCAGCAGGCTGAAAAAGAGATTTCAAATATAAAGCTAGAGTTGAAAGTGAACGTTATCGATTAAATGTGTCTAAATTGGAAAAACAAGCTGCACTTATCTACGATAAAAATCAAATAGCAAAGAATCAAGCTCTTTGTGAAGAGAAGGGTCGTACAACGTTTGAGACCTTTGCTGTGAGCAATACTATTCATTGTATTGTTGATTTGATACGAATTTCCAGACCCCGTTCAATCGAATCACGCCGGCGGATCGATTCACCTATCGACGACATTGGCTAATATATATTTTGGGCGATCGTGATTGGCTGAATAAAATTTGAGAGAAAGTACTGTCCCCATGAGAGAAAGTACTGTTCTAATTTTCACTCATCCAATGTATTGGCGCGATTGGAGATTGATGTAAAAATCAATCCAAAGTGGGAAATTCCTAGCAAATCCATAATACTGGCCCTGAACAAAGTGATATTGACTCCCTTGGCATTGATGAAATTGATGATGAAATTTTGTTCGACTTATATATTGCTGACCTCGATGCTTTCTTTGATTCTTTGTTCAAGGAGAACTCTGAGTTCCTGAATGATTAGCTGTATTGTTGTGATTGCCTTTGAGATCTTGATACTCCGATGATCCAAAACATGTATTTTGTTACATTTCCTATAGATATAGTTCCGTTAAGCGAGATAACAATTCCATCACATGCACCTCAAGTTTCAGCAAAATACAACGCATGTCGAACATTCCCAGCACACGAGCATTCATTAGTGTCAAAGAGAAGCTAAAAATCGTCTTGCAGGTGGACGGACAAAGCTCCTTGTTGTGAATGCTGACTTCTTCAAAGATGAAGTTGTCGAATGTGTTATTGTTGGTCGCACTGCGAAACTTTTGTGAAGACGAAGAAAGCTCTTTGGTGGAATTCTACATCACCAAATACGAACGAAATGACGCCTTGTGCAAGAAGCATTTTCGTTTTACGTCATGGCAAATCAGCGAGATCGTTTCTCTCTTTCAAGTTCCCTTGTTCATTACTCTCACAAATGGAGCAAGGTGTTCCAGATTGTTGGCTATGTATGTCCTGCTCAAGCGAATGGCTTATCCATGCCGTTTAGTTGATTTGGAACTCTTTTTTGGCATAAAAATCCCTTTGCTCTCTCGTATTTTGACTTATATGGTTGGCTTTATGTATCGGTTTCGCGGCGCTTTGTTCTGTGATCATACTCTTCTCGAGGAATCCGTGCTAACTACATTTGCTGACGCTGTTGCAAGGAAAGGCTCGCCCCTAAACTGTGTTGTGGGGTTATAGATGGCACAGTACATCCAATTTGCCGTCCCTCTACAGTGCGCGCCACATCATTGCAGCCACCTTGCATTTGACGCAAAATTCCACCACTCCTATATCGCGCCTCGCAATGATCGCGAAATGCATATACAGGATTGGCGGAATAGTTTGAGCTTCAAATATCCCGCCAATCATGGCTGAGTGTCATGAAAATGAAAATTTGATGGCAATACCGTGCGTCAGAGCATTGCAGGTCACTTCTAAATTAGCATCATATCGCGATAATCTATTACTTAAAGCTCTAACGCAACACGTAAGTACGAGAGTAATTTTTACATACAAACGTCAAGTCAAAAAATGAGTAATTTTTATGTACAAATTCCAAGTACAAAAATGAGTAATTGTTACATACAAACGGAGTAAGGAAACTGGGCATTCTCTGGACCCAATTTTCTCCCGTCGACATGTGTACAACCTTTATCGTATGTCACGTCACATCCATCTGCAATAACATTGTCGTATGTCTCCTATACAGCACATCTTCTTCCTGAAGTATCCATATGCCGTTCAGCTCTCCAACGAACTCTCACAATTAATTTGATTTCTGTGGCGCAAAAATAAAATGAGACAGTGAATCCAAATTTCACTATGATAATTTATTCCTCGTGTAAAATTAATCTCCAGAACAATTTAGTCTAAAGATTAATACTTGAAAAGTAAGGATAGTTCGCAAAAGATACTGTCAAAAATAATTCAGTCATTATTGATGCCATCTTCAATTTTGATCCGTTCTTCGGAAACGCAGTATAGTACAAGGAAAACCATCTACAGACTCAGGAGAGGATAACCAGAAGCGCACTACAAGTAAAATCCTCTAGAGACTCGGGAGGGGATAAACAGTCCCCCAAAGTTCTCAAGACGGAAAAAGGTAATTTCCTTGTGGAAGTTTGCTTTGTGTTATCGCGATCGCGCCACAGCCACACTATTTTAATTTATAGACTTCCACTCAACTGGGCTCTGCACGGTAAAAGGCTCCTCGTGGAGCCAGAGTTTCTGCAAATACTACATGATAAGCAGTCGTCATTTGAAAAGCTCATGCGTCGTTGGTGATGTACGAGACGCTGACGACCATCGCCAAGCTTTAGGATATCTAGGCCCATGCTTTTATGCTCGAAAATTTCCAAGCTGTCTCTTGGAGGAAGGCTGTGATGATCATTCATTCGGCAACTTGTGAAATGATCATCAATGCACAATTCCCAAGCCAGTTTTCTTTGATCTCTCTATGCCCTAATTGTATTACTCTAGGCAGCAAAGATGTCATTTACTGACTCATTGACGGAGAATAAATTGTCAACTCAGGACTTCTGGTAGTCACAATGCCTTCAATCAAACGAAAAAAGATTTGAGAGGAAAATCAAAGCAAATTAAGGACAAATCAGGTCCAAGGTCACCACTCCTGACGTGCTCTGGTTTACGTAATATCCATGACAAAGAATGCGATGATTGACTCCCTGGTCGACTTTTTGCTTTAATTAAATGGGTTTTTGTAGAGTTGACACTGTTGTAGTGTTTTTGAAGGGAAATCTTTGAATTTGTGTATGCGTGTCTTCAAAGTTTGTATTATTCCTCCATCGAGAGACTCTAAGAAAGATGTGGCTGCAACCTAATCAATATATTTGATTGAGGTGCGAGCATTCAACACGAAGATGCATTTTCAACCATCAAAAGAATATAGAGACTCGCCACTCGCAGCGTTTTGTTGAAGTGGTCTAACTAGTCTTAGAAGAGACTGGTTTTGATGCAACCCTTTGTCCTGGCGTGATGGACCCTTTGTTCTTGGATATTCTTCGACCCAAGCAAGGTGGAACATTGTAGTTTCCAGTGAACAAAAACGTCAAGCTGTGCAACATCGACCACTCGAGATACCCACTCGCGACGTCTGACACGTTCGAAAGTTCTCATGGTAGATTGGTGGATCAAGCACCAACAACACACGCGAGTATCCCACACACACCACAAGATGAATATCTACTCGTGTTTTCTCTCCTGATGACCCACTTGTCACTTGCAGATCTCGACCCTTCGGCATACCCATCGGCGTTTGATGAGTCAGCCATTGTGAGCCGTTGGCTTTTCTAATGCGGATCGAAATTTTTCTTCTTTTCATACCGGAATCCGATAAGCAGTATCGTCAAATTCTTAGTTAAAACAATATTGCACTTGTTTTCAGTAGAGTATTCGCCAACAGTTATTTGGAAGCATAGTTAGAACAGTATGTCTCGAATAAATTGTAGCTCTTATACTTTTGTAAATAACTGGTAACAATGTGCAGTTTACTATAGTATATGTTAGTAGTCTTTTGTTTAGTAGTTTGTATACATGACTTTGTATATCAAAGCTGTTTAGTCTAGCGGTTTTGTATGCAGTGTGTAAAGGATGTGACCCGGGTTCGAGTCCCGTTGAAATTTTTTCCTGAGTAGTTTCATAAATGGCGTGAGCGGTTGCATTTAGAATATTTTTGCTTCGTTATCCATGAGCAACCATCAGCGCTTGGACTTAGACTGCCTCAACAAGACGATTTTGGTGTCTCTTTTGAGATGGGCCACTGGAAAAGGCCACGTTGGTCTGAGCAAGAACAGCTTAAAAGAGCGATTGAAAGAACTGCCTGATGGAGGTCCTCCTTTAATCATTCATGAAGACATTTCTAACGCGGAGGCTTGGTTGAATGCAATCCAAGATCCTCCTCAAGCAATGTTGCAGTGGCGCCATCAATGTCTGGCTTTATGCAACCCAAAGAGTCTGTCAAATGTTCCAGGTACTGGCAAGAATATAAACATCTCATTGTCTTTATCATTAGATTTTCCATCGTATTGGATGCTCGATAGAGTGTCTTCATCACATTCAAGTGTCTACATCGCTCAACTGTCAAAAATATGCAGTTGTAGAGAAATCAAAGAGTAAGATGTTTGGATATGGATTTAAGACTAAAATTCTGCAGTCTACGCGAAATTGATGAATCACTACACGTTTGCGCACAAGAGTTCTCAAGAGAGCCATTGGCGAGATCATACTCTTTCATGAGAGTAATCAAGGTCATTGACAAGTGGGGTGAGTTTCACTTTGAATGGTGTTTGTAGTAGTTTCTCATTGTAGTAAGTTATAACCCAATGGATATGATGCCAGACAATTCAGTATATAAAGCTCTGGTTGACAAATTAGTGGAGTTATGTCAATCTAAAAGCATTCCAATCACATTGTCCGCTTTCTGTGAACGTAAGTGTGTCAATTCTTTTCGCTTTGAGTAATGTTTGCGCAGATCGAATAGTGTTTCCTTTGAAATTCAATTATACATGCCCAGTTCTTTCCCCAAATGCAGCTCTGAGCAGGAAGAAGTATGCTGTAGGCGGGAAGGCTAGCGAAAGGGCAGTTCGTTCGCTATTGAATAAAGCCCGTGCCATTCCTGCAAAGACATTGTACTCCCTCACAGTAAGCTAGATCAACCGATTTCATTAATTACACGTAGATAACACTGATAAATGGATCCAAGCCTAACGAGTCGTTCGTCAAAGTCTTCAAACCGAATGAAACATACACTATTGAAGGAAATGAACGCGCTGCGTTATTACAGCAAGCTCTGGCATTGACCTCTGAAGAAAGAAACGTGCAAAACGTTCTTTGTGACTTCGAAATTCAAAGTTTAAAAGAAATGCGCAGAGTAAGCTCCTTCTTATGCGTATTGTTTGAAAAACTCCCACAGCGTATTCGAAATATCGTGGCCGATACCTTGGGTATCAAGCCTATCTGGGCAAAAGATACAAGAAAACCGCATTGGTTCCCCGATTCCGTGCCCTGGAATGACCCTAAAACTTGGCAAAAAGAAGAATGCGTACTAGTTTGTCGAGCAGCCCTTAACGAGATGTATAAAGTCGACGACTCAAACAGCTCGGTGTAAGGATAAAAGTAAATGGATTTGACATTGAGCTATGATCGAGAAATCATACCTGCAGTAAAGCAAATATATCGGTCAAACCGAAGTCGTGGTGCGATGTGACGAATAGATGGAAGTAGCGTAATGTATTGTAGTGGAGTAGTCAAACACTGGAATATAACTGAAACCGCTGGCGTGAAGAGTCGCATTTTCCCTAGCTGTGAAATTGGTAGCTCCGGACGCATCATCAAGTAATAACTATCGACAAGCTAAGGTTGACTGGTGCTCTTACTGGTGCTCTTACTTTGCTGTACAGGATACACAATGCCCAGAGGCACGGACGATCAAACGACCAGAGAGGAATCCTCCAGACCTCCTCGTGAGTCGGCAAATGAAGTTGCAACCAGACACACCTTTCCACAACAGTGTAAGTTGACATATCTGTCTAAGTCACAATTACACTGTAAACCAGTTGCACAGGTTGTGGGACAAGAAGACCCATACATGCGTGCCGGTGGAATCGTTGTTCACAATGCTCGTGTTCTTGTAGTGCCCACAGTCACTCGGATGTTATCTACTCTAGAGCGAGAAAACTCTTTAGGGATAGTCTGGCCACCCAACACCAGGCGCAACAACATTTTTTTTCTATTCATAAACGTTCGGAGGCAGATACACGTGCAGAATCAACCACTTAAATATTCTCAAATGTCTCTGTAGGATTTTATATGGATAGAGCCAACTCCACGCACACAGGGTCGGAGGCAGATCATACGTCCGATCTTGGCTCAGGACATAATTCGTCTGGCAGAGAAGGCGATAAGAGTGATGACTACTGTTTCAGCTCTGACTCTGCGTACGACTATATATCTAGCCATACAGATATCAACAGTGATTCATGGTGCTCAACGGATTCGCGATACTTACAACTTTTGTCAGCGACAAAGTCACTTGTAACTTTGTTTCCAGGTTAACCCTCATGTTTCTACTATTTCTAACTAGTTGCTTAGGAAAATTGTATATCCTACCAAATTGCAATGATACATTTAGACGTGTGTATTACATTCGCCCAGTGCACGTATATCGTGGGCTCGTCCAATGTTATGACATTCCTGTGGAGATTTACTGGTGTTCACATTGCTCATCAGAAAAGAATTCCAGGTCACGTCTAATTCTCGATAAATCTTACGATGTGTCACATTCACGTGCTGCTTCAATATTTGTAGACTGCAACCATGATAAGTTTGAATGTACACATGTTGCAGCATTGAATTCACTCTTGGTAAATCAAGAGAGGCCGTTGGATGCGACATTCGATGACATTGCCCCTGGAATTCAGTTTATCATTCAAGAACAAGATAAATCTACTGTCTATTTAAGTGCTTGCTCTGCGGCTGATCCTTTGGACAGATCCGTGCTTGTTGCAGTCAGCAAGAAGGAAGTCAAATGTCTTGTCATGGTTCAAAATTGTGCAGACATTCGGCAAATTGGTATGCTTGTCACGGGGATATTTTTTGGGATCCTGATTTTTGTAATGAATCGGAAGCTAGAGATAGCAGTGAAGCGAATTATGTCTCAAACCCAGTCAGTTTGCCCACTACAGCATTGGAGATGAGAAACGCAATTGAAGCTAGAGGGTTTAGGCGTATTTCAGATTTGACATCTCAAGAATTTACTATTGAGGAACTCGGCTCAGTCCCCTGTGAGTGTGGCTACGTTTTCGATATGGACAATGGTATCACAGCGAAAGCCTTCGTATATGATTTGACCTCGTGTATCCAAGTCCAAACTAAATATTACCAATGCTTGAATCCTTATTGTACAAAAAAATTGGCTGCCAGTGGTGAAAAGCATGGTCTTCTACTTGTGACACCAAACCATTACTTTGACTTTTTACTATGTAACATGATTCGACTTAATCTAATTATTGGTCCAACTACACTCCGTGGCACGTGGCGAATTTTTCGACAACAAGTTAGCATGGTATCAATCCACTTCTGCTCATGGCCTCTATTTCGTAAAGCATGCTGGAAAATTTTAGACAGGTATCAAAAGAGAATTTTTTAAGTGTATTTGACAATCATGTAGTGCTAGAATCAACTTTGTGAAATCATTTGCTTGCCCGCACTGTGGCAATCTTGACACTGCACCAATAATAATAGGTGATGGTACAAAGGTTGCATGCAGGGCTGGACTTGCTGGTGAAGAAAACGCAATACCTTGCGTTGACACGCTTGCATGCGGGCTAGAAATCTCGGATAGAATTTTTATTCGTTGCCCTCGAACGAGAAAACTACTGAGGTCTTACGCACGCCTCCAAAGACATGGTTCAGTCGAATTGGTTCATGTTGATGTTGTCAACAATTTTGATATATCACAATTATTAGACTCCCTCAGTCAGAACGCTCCATTCATGAGGCTTGTCGCAGTGAGTCAGCAAAAATCTTGATTCCGATCGCAAATTAGACTGAAGTACCTCGGATCCAACGGACAAGTTTTGCAACAAGCCAAGGCAATCTTTCATTGTTGTAGGCGACTTTGATGGTGATGGTAGGTATAATGAGTGCGTGTGGCCTCCGACTCCACTTCTCTGGCTGTCAAGCCCATCGGCATAATACTCATGTCGGTTCTTGGCCGTGATCTCTTGTCCGGCATGTACCAAGTTCACCTTTCCAGTTACTTGGGTTTTAGCGAGTAGTGAAAGAGAGATGCTGCCGGCCGTAACTCCGTGTTCCTACACCAGGATGCGACAGTCGACAGAGTTATCACAGCATTATCCGGATATACGGTTAAACAACGGTAACCGACTCACGAAGAGCATGATCAACGAGGACCGGATAGAGACACGAATCCGTAATTTCTTCTTCAAGGATTGCTTCTTTCAAGACACCCTCTCCATGCACATTAAGTTTAGAATGGCCATGCCGAAGATGATCCAGGTATAATTTAAATTGTCAATTTATCGCCATGCAGTAGAAGTACAGCGTGATCTGACGCACAGGGCCGAGGCGAGGCTTGGATAAATAACAAATAACATTCAAGCAACGACGAGAGGGCACCTCGCACCAGGGACTATTCAAGTGTTCCTTCAACGGGAATCAAGGTTTTTTCAAATCTACTTCAAACTTGCTTTTTTTGCGGTAAATGACGACGATAACCCAGGATTGGACTGCGGAAGCTTTGTCTTTTGATTTTTAGATGCCGCTGACAGAAAAAAGGATATCTTTATGACTGTGATAGTTGAAGATGGCTGTGGGCTAGACACTACGGTGCTGCTGGAACTGCTTTCTATCAAGTTGGAGTCCATTTGTTTATGATTGTGAAGAAGCACGTGTGTAAGTTTGTTTGATTCTCCCACTCGTTTTGGCTGGGACCATTTATCTATGGACATCGATCCGTGAGATACAGCAATGGATCATCATCGTGCAATTGACGAACTCTGGAATTTCGAGATGGTTGTGACTCATTGCCACCAGACACAATTTTTATTATTGCAGGAAAGACAACGTGATTTTACCAAACCATTTCTACTTCCACAAATCCGACGTCATGCCTGATATTGGAGAATCGCATTTCTTGGATGCAATCGATATATTGAAGAAAGCATTGAAGTCCATGTTTTGAATACCTTTCCTGAAATCCGTGACGATGCCCAGACAAAATCGCCGGCTATTTTGGACAAATGTACACATCAGTATGAAATTCTTCTTTGTGCTGGGCAACAGGAGCGATGCATTTTTTCTGATTGTTTTTATCCTGTCAACAGCGCGACAAGTTCATGTTGCTCTTCAAAAAAGAGTGGTTGTGCTTCCCAAACATTCTCTTCGTGATGGTAGAATACTACATCTGCACAACTTCACCATATTTACTCAGGTAAATTTGTTATACGAACAACTCTCATCAACAGTAAGTTTCGGCTAGGAATCGCAGACATGCGACTTCAATACAGCAAACCTCTTGGCGTGTTCTATTTGGACACATTCCTGCATGGATATTTTCTCCTCTACACCAGGATGGATTCATGTCTAAACCTAGATTTGACGCAGCTCTGTTTGACCTTGGCACTTGAGTCTATAAAAAACGTCAAGATAGATGTATGAAGAAGCAATGAAGAGGGTAATTGTGCTGTCAGTTAACAATACCACCACCACATTTCAGACATTTTCAACCGGCAATACTATTTCAGCTACAGTGTCTTACTGACATGTCCTCGACAAAATCCGATAGAATGCTCGTTCTTCTGGTAGATATTGTCAATATTTAATCCCTGGAATGGATTTGCACGCTAGTGTGATGAAGCATGATGCAGAAGACACAGAAAACAAGAACGCGCGCGCATTCACATGACTGTAGAGCGCCACCACCGAAGCGTGAACCAACCGATTGCCTCGCGATGGCACATCCTCGACAGATGAAAGCACGAGGGCCAACCAACAAGCAGCGAACAAGTTACAGATGAAGCTTGGCCAATGCTGGGGGACGCTGCGGTAAAGAGAGCGAGCAGAAACGATATAGGAACAATGGACCAGAATAGAGAAAAGTCGAGTAGATAGTTAACCTTTGAATTCACTTCCGCTTTGTCGTGTATGACCTAAGGTCAACAGCTTCAACTGTTCGAAGAAGTACCCCAATCCAAGACAGCTAGTTTTGGAACGCACGACCGACTTTCATTGCGGCTGCGTGATCCTGTTTTTGGTTGTTGTGCCCGGTGTGCCAGCGACCCCCTTGTACTGTGATCTTGTGAATAGCCCTTAACCAGCGCTCGAAGTGAGTTTTGACGCGAGTTTCGACGGGCCTCGAAACACCTCCCCCTTTTATCCCAACCTTTTTCCACTCGAAGCCTTGCAAACTCCGAGTCGTTCGTTGTACCCTTTGCACTCTCAAAACGCTTGCAGGTCGAAAGTCTCATAAAGAGCCTTTGACCGACAAATTCTTGTGTGAGTGTGTGAGTTTCCTTCCGCACACGCCCCCCCATCACAAGTGGAGCGCCAGACCGGGTTTGACCCTGCAAGATGAGTAGTGCGCCAACGAACTTTGAAGATTTGCCTCTCCGGGCGGCGAGCGAATACCAAGTTGAAGATGAAGACCGTCGCGATGTCGCGTCATCCCGATCTCCCTCTTGGCGACCGAGTGAAGATTTACCAGCTCCGTCTGGAAGCTCTCGTCCCTCGGCTAGGGTGGTTCATCCAGCCGCTCACACGGCTCACGACCCCCCTCAGAGCATGACATACAGCCCGAAGGATTTATCACCATGTCCATGCTCCAACAAAACAATGACCAATTAGTCAAGACACTCATGGCTATGCTCAAAGAACCCAAAGTCGAGGAAGAACTGGACCCGTATGATCCCGACGTATCCCCGATTGGAGACTTCCAAGATTCACCCAGCACCGTGCGACTGATGCCGGTCGAAGCCTTGCCCAATTTTGATGGCGACCGTGTCAACCGAGACGCCGCCGCTTCCTGGTTGCAACGCTTCGAGGAAACTGCTATTGCCTGCGGGTGGTCTGACAGAGAAGTGCTCCGTCGATTTCGATTGCACTCTGACAAACCTGTTCACGACTGGTTATTCCAGATCGACGCCAACTCGAAGACCGAGATTTATTACAACATGACTCAGGGGCCGAACGAACACATCAAGGCGTTCTTCGTCCGATTCAATGCTGCAGCCTTGCGCATTCGATTCGACTACCGGAAGAGCAGGGAGTTCCTTGAAGAGCATATCGACCGGTTTGCGCGGAACGTGCGGAGTCGCGTGCTTGCTGATGCGATCAACACGCAACAGTTCCGAAGCATCGACGAATTTGAAGACTAATTGGACAAGCAGCAACAAAAAGAAGCCATCGATCGGTTCCAAACCCGGGCAACGTCGGCGCAACCCAGCGCGAGCCAAGCACCTCTCCCTGTTGGAGATCGGAGCAAGACTCGCAAGCCTTCAGTTCAGTTTATGGATATGGAAGCTCTGGATGACAGTTACCAAGCCGAAATCTTTGCCCTTGGTCGTTACAATGGCTCCGCCAAGCGTGTCCAATGTCAAGAATGTGGTCGTGTGAGCACTTTACTATTGACGGTCAATGTTGGTCCAACCTTTACTGTTCTATCTGCACCAAGATGGGACACCCAGAGACCAACTGCTACAAAGCCTGTGCCCTCTGTATCCCGCCACACAACAAATATGAGCGATGCGACAAGCGGGAGAAAGTGGCAGCGTTGAAGGCTTTCCTAGAAGAGCAATCCATTGGGGGCCTGCCTTCCTTGGAGTGTTTAACTTCTAAGTCCGGAGGAATTGCGAATCCTCGATCGTGTCGGACACAACGCACGCAACAAACTACCGCCAGAAAAAGCAGAAAACAAGAAAACCCCAGAAAAAGCAGAAAACAAGAAACCCACAGAAAAATCAAGATCAAATGCATACCCCCCACCGACCCAGACCTCGAAGTCGGTGACTACATGTGAACAATCTACCCAGACTAGTCCAACCTTTTCGAAGTTGGCCACCATAGACAAGACGAGCCCCGTAATCTGGAATATATCGCGAGATTCCGACACTGTTGTTCCCTCGACACATTATGCGACCAAGGACCACACGATCATGCCTTGGGAGTACGACTTACAAGAAGGGGAAGAACTGGGTTTTCTCTGTGATGAGAAGCTGTTGAACGCCAAACTCATGGACCGAGATACAACCATCTTGGCTGACACTGGAGCCGACATGAGCGTCGTACATCTACGAGCGGTTGAGTCTCTGAACCTACCAATCGACCAACGGAAGTCGATGAGGATGAATGGGATAGGACCCAACTCCATTCGAACGCTTGGCACAGTCCCCGTGAAGCTCACCATTGGGAACGGCATTGCTTACTACTTGGAACTGGACGTTTGTGACTTGGGCAAGTTGGGTTTAACGCCGTCCTCGGTATGGACTTCCTTTCTCGAGCCCACATGACGATTGATACCAACCGCCGAGAGATAAGCCTTCCAGGAGGCGAACAAGTTCCGTTACTCCACCAACCGACGCGTTATCACCGAGGCAATATCCAGTATCTTGAAACGACAAAACAAACATGGATTGCCTCTGGTGAGTCAGTAGTGATCCCCTTACGCCACTCCCTGCCTCTCGAACCTGATGAGCGCGAGTACTGGGTACACCGCGGTGTGAAATGGATCGCTACTTTGTTGTCTGGAGTGGATGAACAACCGGTGGCTGTGAGGATAACCAACGTAGGCTCTCACGGAATTAGTCTATTACCTCGAACCAGAATTGGAGCCATCACAGAGCGTGGCGAACGACCACTTGATGCAAGAATGGTTCGCAAAGATAGCAACCGCTATCGGGTATGGGAAGACGAGGTCTATGAAGGCACGTTCACGAGTCGTTTCCTGAAAAAACAAGCGGCACAGAACACAGGACCTGAGGACTCTACCTCATTGATGGAGTCTAAAGAATGGCCCACGACTCTCAAAACCCACGACGGAGAGCTGCCTTTGCTGAGGAAGACTTCTACTGTGTCAATTGCGATCACAGAAGAACCTGTACCGACCAAGGAACACCATGACAATGATATTTGGGAGCCGTCTGGCCCTCAAATCTTCTCTTTGCAGGCTGTACCCGACCTTGACCAAAGCAAGTTCGATCCAGAAGTGGTTGTGAAGGAAGGGATCGATATGACTACGGAGGAGATGGAAGCTCAACTTGCGTTGATACCCGAGATCACACCAGATCCTACGCCCATACGATTAGAAGACCTTGACTATGGGGAACCCGATCAGACCACTGAAGACAAAGAGAAGATGAAAGCAGTGCTGTCGAAGTACATGCCTACTTTATCCAGTCTGGCAACGGTCTGCCACCTGCAGCAAGAGGAGCAGTTTGTGACATCGACGTGGGGAATGCCAGACCTATTGCACAACGAGCAAGACGAGTTCGCCCTGAACATCTCAAGCAATTGTTCGAATTACTGAAGGGGCTGCTCGAATTTGGGTTGATCACGTTTTCGAAGTCGCCATGGGCATCGCCGATCGTCCTCGTCCTCAAAAAGGGCGGCAAGGACATTCGGTTATGCATTGATTACCGAGCCATCAACGACTTGCAATCGCTGCTCTTATCCCCCATGCCCACGCTGGACAGCATGCTCGCCAACTTTGACGCCGTGCAATGGTTTCTATCTTTGGACAACGCCAGTGGCTTTTGGGTTGTGAGATCGACTCGACGCGCTCGATTGATTAGCGCGTTCATTTGCCCTCTGGGTCACTTCGAGTGGACCCGCATGGCTCAAGGTCTCAAGAATGCTCCGATGATCTACCAGAGGATGATTACCAATGCTTTGTTCGGCTTTGTTGACTTACCCCCTGGTGTAGCCGACCTCGATGAAGATGGTGAACCCAGGGAAATGTTCAAGATCAATTACAAGTACCCAGAAGAGAGCATGCCCCCTGTCGCCAACCGTACCTCTTTTGCAGACGACATTAGCGATGGAGCAGAGACTTGGGATGGTGTGGTCGAGCTGACGAACCGAATTTTACGACGCCTTACTTACTTCAATGTGAGCATTAGCGCGTCCAAGAGCAAGTTTGGCAAACGTGAGATTGAGTTTCTTGGCCACTGGATTTCAAGACGAGGCCTCTCTGCGAGACCCAAAGGTTTAGAGAAGCTGATCAATCTGGCGTTTCCCACCTCACTACAAGGCGTCCAATCTTTCCTGGGTTCCCTGAACTTTTACTCGAGGTTTGTCGAGAACTACGCCATCAAAGCCAGCAGTCTCTATGAAATATCCCGTGAGGATATAGAAGCCGGCGTGGTCTCAGACACGGCCAAATTGGCCTTTGACGAACTGAAGTCGGCTTTCGCCAACCTACCAACTCTCAAACACGCGCTCCTGGCAAAGAAGTCCACGTGCTCATATATACTACAAATTGGGCTATCTCTGCGACTGTTTGCCAGGAGGACGAAGGCGTGCTGCACCCAATTCGGTTTTGCGGACGAGTACTAAAGGGTGGCGAAACCCGGTATGAAGGTTGGGCGAAGGAGATCCTGGCCTTGCTTCGTGTGCTGAAGACTTGCTTCTTCGAAGTCCGAGGGCGGGCCATTGTGGTGTACACTCGGTTTGGTCTTATGAAATGGTTGCTAAAAGACAAGCAAGCCAAAGCTGAGAACCTACACTGGGCTGCCATGTTAGCTCCATGGACAATCAAAGTGGTCCCTGTGGAAGAATTGGATGGCCGATGGAACCTACCGATTATGTTGACTGAAACCCTCCATCCGCCGGACGAGACGACCTGCGAGAAATTGGCTTTGTATGAGCCCAACCGGTCCAAGGTTGGCCTGCAGCCTCGCCAAGTAAAGATGCCAACCTTCACCGAGAACGACCAAGGCTATATTGCTACATTCGACGGCGCCATCAAGGTGAAAGAGCGATTCGGAAGTTGGGGCGCTGTCATTTGGAAGTTGCCTGAATGGAGTATTGTGTGGGCTGGTGCCGGCTGTTGCCAAGATGCGACTGTCAACGTGGCTGAATACGAAGGTGCTAAGGCCGTGCTCCGAGCTGCCATCAAACACGGCATCCAAACTTTGCATGTATTTGGCGACTCCAAGCTGGTGATTCACCAAGCTCTTGAATGGATGCATTGCAAGCAACATCATCTACAGAACCAACTATGACTCTCTTAAGGCAGTCAAATGCCTCGTCATCTAACTAGTGACGCGCATGAATGGATTAATGAGATTCCCACTGTCCCTATCTACTGTCTAGGCCAACCTCGAAGACTGTGGGGCTGAACATGAAAATTCGACTCCTCCGAGTGAGCTTAGCACAAGACCGAGAGCGAAAATGGTGGGTTATCAAGCGTTTTCTACGCGGAGACTGGCAGAATTATCGTCAGAAGAGTGCTCGACAGCCAGCAAAGAAGCTGGAATGTACGAGGTTGGCGAAGAAGGAGCCCTTTTTCGGCTGAACTGGACCAACCGAAGGAGCAACCTGCCTGTTCTGGTTTGGAGCTTAGTTATACCCACTGAATTGATACCAACCGTACTCCACCACTGCCATGACAGCGTCGAAGTAGGCCACTTCAAGTTTCATGCTACCTACGAACGGCTGAGGAAGCACTTTTATTGGGCTGGTATGTACACGGATGCGAAAAACTACATCGCTGCCTGCGAAACATGCACCTCTGGAGGACCACCACCGACTGTCCAAGCTCGATCACCCGGCAATCTTGTACCACAAGGACCTATGGAGCTGATCAATTTCGATATTGCCACTGACCTTCCCCGATCTTTCGAAGGAAATACACAGTTGGTGGTGTTTGTCGACAACTTCACGGGATATGTCATGTGCAAGCCAACTCCCGATCGAGCTGCCCACACTCTAGCAAAAGCATTTGAGGAGACGGTGTTCATCCGGTTCGGTGCGTGCAAAGAAGTCCGCCATGATCGTGAACCCTCGTTCATGAGCAAGGTGTTCACTCACTTCATGAAAATGATCGGCCAAGGATCTATGCCCACCTTTGCCAACCGTCCCCAAGCAAATGGGACAGCTGAGAGAGCGATCCAGACCTTAGTCAGATCGGTGAAGTTATACGTGGCCGACCCTCAACAGCGAGATTGGGATGAGTACGCAGTGAGACTGACGTTTGCGATCAACACTACCCCCTCGGCTACGCGTGGAGATACCCCATTCTTCCTTATGCATGGATGGGATCCCTTTACGACGATTACTGCTAGCCTCCCATCCACCAGAAATGGCGACCACGAAGCTCATCGGTGGCGATCACAACTACAACAACAGCACTTGTTTTGCCGAGCTATCGCTCACGAGCTGCTCCAGCGAGCAGAAGCACACAACGCCCGGTTACCTCGAGCAGTAGACGAACGGATCAAAGTGGGTGATCTGGTGTGGGTCTACATCGACCAAGTTAAGCCTGGCGTAAAGAAGAAGCTGGCTCACCTGTGGCACGGACCATTCCGAGTGCTGGAAAAGAAGCATGACTATGCCAGTGTGTTAGAAATCCGAGGAAGATTGGCGCTGAAGAACCATCAGTTCCACGCTGAGGTTCATGACTCACGGTTGAAGCTACAACGGCTGTTCCAACTCAGACCGGCTGACATCCTCGAGAATCAACCACCAGTGGACTTCGACGAAGGGCTCTATTTGCCCCCCGATTCATTTGAACTAGACCCAGATGATCAACAGCTATTTGGCATCCGAGACATACGATATGTCAACAATGTCAAAGAGTACGAAGTGCAGCTGGAGAACAATGGCCCTTGGATATGGATTGCTTCAATTCTGTTGCCACCGTCAGTCTTGGTGTATGAGTTCGAACGAGATCGGTTACACCTCGCCCGGATGAGTATGATGAGGCAGAACGAGTTTGATATCCCAGTCGAAGAGGAGAATTCTGAAGAAACAAAAGACAATGGCGACCAGGGAGATGAAGTTGGCGACGGTGGAGCTACGGCTCTTTAGTCCACTGCACGAGTGAACAAGCTGATGTGCATAGGTTTTGGTGAAATGGCAGACTTTTTGGCCCTTTGGTGAAGTGGTTTGAATGGTGAATGGAATGGAAATTGATGGATTGATCGATTCATCGAATCGATCGCGTGCTGGAATGGATTTATATTGATGCATGTTTGCATATGAAGACGAAGAAATGGAATGTATTATGAAGATGGCAATCTACCTATGCCGAACTGGACGAAGGTTGGCTAGAGATGCTCACACAAAGACCGCACTTGGCCCACCGGCTGACATTGGAGGTGGACGTGGAGGATTGGATGGACCACGTGGACCTTGAGGACCAGGATGTTGATCGAGTGGACCCGATGGACCTTGGGAACCGACGTCTGGATCTTGCAAAGACTCCAACAACGTATCAAACTCTTGCAAGCGGCGAGAATAACGAGCAAACGAGTGAGCAGTGGGAAACTGCGGCCCTTGAAGAACGACGCGCTGGCCATTCTGGATGAAGTCGTGCTGCATATTGCCGAAGTCCTTCTCGATCTCGTACAGCAAGGCTCCTCGACTTGATACCAACCCGGTTGAGCGATGCACGTGGCCGTGATACTGACTGATAATTTCATGATATCGTGGATTGTGGACTTGGCAGCGTGCCCACTTTTGATGGCAACGACGGCGGTATAAGCATTTGAGCGCACTGAGGACAAACAAACGTGCGGTCCCCCCAAGTGCAGACTGTTGAGACATAGGGAAAAGTGAAGACTCAAGATTGGTCGATGACTCTTGCCAAGTGTTACAAGGTTGGGTGACTAGAAGAAGGTTGTTGGTCGGCGCTCACTCTTGCGAGTCGCACCCTGACCGGGGTGGCTTGTGATGAAGCATGATGCAGAAGACACAGAAAACAAGAACGCGCGCGCATTCACATGACTGTAGAGTGCCACCACCGAAGCGTGAACCAACCGATTGCCTCGCGATGGCACATCCTCGACAGATGAATGCACGAGGGCCAACCAACAAGCAGCGAACAAGTTACAGATGAAGCTTGGCCAATGCTGGGGGACGCTGCGGTAAAGAGAGCGAGCAGAAACGATATAGGAACAATGGACCAGAATAGAGAAAAGTCGAGTAGATAGTTAACCTTTGAATTCACTTCCGCTTTGTCGTGTATGACCTAAGGTCAACAGCTTCAACTGTTCGAAGAAGTACCCCAATCCAAGACAGCTAGTTTTGGAACGCACGACCGACTTTCATTGCGGCTGCGTGATCCTGTTTTTGGTTGTTGTGCCCGGTGTGCCAGCGACCCCCTTGTACTGTGATCTTGTGAATAGCCCTTAACCAGCGCTCGAAGTGAGTTTTGACGCGAGTTTCGACGGGCCTCGAAACACCTCCCCCTTTTATCCCAACCTTTTTCCACTCGAAGCCTTGCAAACTCCGAGTCGTTCGTTGTACCCTTTGCACTCTCAAAACGCTTGCAGGTCGAAAGTCTCATAAAGAGCCTTTGACCGACAAATTCTTATGTGAGTGTGTGAGTTTCCTTCCGCACTCGCCCCCCCATCACACTAGTATTTTTATTTTCACTCTTCAAAGTCGTCGTGCAAATTTGTGAACCATCCGATCGGTTGAACAATTCTCAATGTGCTTTCGAGTAATTTTTGGCCGCCAAGCCGCACCACAGCTTTATCTGCCTCGAAAAATGGCCAATTTATCATCGCTGTATCATTTAAAGATTATATTGACAACTTTTTGAAGCAAATGAAGCAAATGTTTTCCAGGTCGTCTATTAGCCTCACCAATCGACTTCAGCTCCCCGGGTGTGCCGTTTTTACTCAAGTTTTGGCAAGAGAGACCGTTGGTTGTTATTTTCAGGATGCATATGGTTAGTATTGAGAATGCGAATTCATTGCAGTGTCCAAGAATCGATGTATAAAAATATTGGCATCCCAGATACTTTTCGAGGTTTTAATTTGTTGGAGAGCACTAGTGGGAAATTCTTCAAATGTCATCCATTCGAACACAGGTAATCGATTTCCACCACTGATGCTATCGCGATGCCCTCAATATATTTTGTGAATGGCATTAGTCGAGCATGTTTTCACTCCTTTTAGAGGCCATGCGTGAGTCGCTGATGATTTATTCAGGAACTCTTTGGTGACAACGTTTTTATATCCTCCATTTCAATAAGCCATGAAACAATTAGAATTCGTTCATCTCGGAATTTGCCATGAGTCCAACAGAGTTTTCTTGTGCATTTTCGGCTTTCTCATCGAATCGAACATTGGTCAAGCTTGTGATATTGAATAAGCTTAAAAGAAGAACAAAGACCTCTAACCGTTTAGTCCGAGGCGAACTGATGTTGGCATTTGTTCAAACGAAGCCTCTGTGTGATGTTGCGATCAATGAAGCTTGTCTCAATACCCAATACTCAGGACTGTGCTCCAGCCATTTATAGCTCAACTTGAGTCTCGTGGGCATCAACTTAAATCTCGATATCGATTATCTCCAGTCCAACCGATCTGCCTTGGCACTTGCGCTGTGAGGCATGGATTCCAGCGCGACTCATACTGCGGGTGCCATGTTTAAGATACCACCAGACTGCGCAATTCCTCATTGTGTACAGACGCGGTAAAAAATAAACTACAAGGTAATTCTTGCCCTTCACAACCGCAGCCATCACAACTTAAGGCTTTCCAGACTTCCCATCACTTCCATCGGAAGGAATTGCATCATATGCACAATATCAAAGATAGAAAATCCTAAATATCGTATTCAACTCGGTTCACTTTAGCTTCATGCAACACTGGCACACCCTTTGTGGTGAATTGAACACGTGAAAAAATCCTCGCTAAAAAGGAATTGCGGTGGCGAGTGTGTACAGCTGTACCAAAAGGGAGATCAAGGAAAAGAATGTCTCGCACTTTCGTTGTAATGAAATGATTTACATCTCTTCTTGAAGAACAACCGGTAGCTTTAAAGGCAAACAAGCGCCTTCCAAGCAGATATGGTTCTTGAATAGATCAAGACTTAGGTGAACTTCAACAAAACAATTGAGACATCACTGTCTTTGTTTTGTTAGAAACAGGAAGAGAAGCGCAAATTTATAGGTCAATAGGGATTCCCGTAGATTACTCGCCAAGAAAGAATCCGCGCGTTGCGATCCACCAGAGGAAGGACGAAGAACCCCTTATCTACTCGGTTGAAAAAGGGAAATTGTACTTTGTGAATCGTAGGAATGCTTTCGAACAGCTTTACGATATTCACCCTCAAAATTATCTTCGAGCGTACTCTTTAATCGGATTATCGGAGGAAATCCCTCTCCCAGATCATGTGGTGGGGGTGGAAAAGTTAGATTTCTACTTACTTTATGCTCCAAAGTCATTAGGGAATTGGAAATTTGAAGAAGAAAACAATTCTAAATAACTCTCTGCATCTCACACACCTCACACAGTCGATATTACTTTCACGCAGAATATATGGACAGCTGATGTGTGCGGTGGCGTGGTTAAGCCATGCTCCGCCACGTCACAGGCTTGTTCTCCGAACAGCCGAGTGTCTGCCACCAGTGAATTGCACGTTGAAGCCACTTCAAGATCAAGACCAAGACTCAACGACCAAGGCTCAGCCGGAAGACTGCCGTACGGTCGGTGAGAAGACAATCAAGAGTTCAACAAGTCAAGGAAGAGAAGATGAGATTTAGATCTTAGTCTCAGTCTGTGTTTTGCTAGCTACTGCGCAAGTCAATCAAGTGCATATTCACGGGAGGCGGCACTCCCATATCTGTGTGTTTGAGTTGACGAAACGCGGTGGTTTCAGGGAAACAGCACAAAGTATACTTTAGTGATAGTGTACCGAGCACCGTTGGTTATCCGGATACGATGGATCCAACCGGAACCGAACAGGAACACAAGGAAGGACAGTAGGACAGTTTGAAATTTGCACGGAGATGGAACACTCTGGGACTGTCTTGCCGCAAGGCAATGACGGTCTAGGTGAACCTGAAGAAGCGACAGCCGAGCGAGAAGATGAGGCAAGAGGAGACAACGCGGACGACGAAGCGAGCTCTGAAGATAGTTCAGCGGACAGTACAGCGGACGGTTCAGACGTCGAAGTCAAGGACATGAGCAATGTCTACATTTCCGAAGACGAAGATGATGACCGCGACCTGGACGAGAAGACGCGGAAGCACCTCGAAATGCGGGAGCAGAATCGGATCAACCGGGAACGACGTGAACGCCGCAAGATCGAGAAATATGGACCGAATTTCCGTCGCGCAGAGTCAGATTCCTCCGTCACATCCCTCAGCGGCGAAGACACCGATGAATACAAGGAACGTAAGTATGAGAAAGCGCAAGCGAAGAAGGCAGAACAAAAGCGCAAGAACAAAGAACTCATGCGATGCAATCAACGAATGTATTCAACCGTGGTTGTTACAGATATCAAGCACCGCGGATCACGAACTTTGATCGCAAGTTCCTAGTCGAATGGAAGAAGAAGCGCCTGGAGTACGAACGGCTGCTTCGAGACAAGTGTCGACATGCGGGCAATGCGAAGAGTCAAATGGTCGGATACATCGAGTCATGCGATCCGAACCTGCTGCGTGCCATGTGTGAAACGATCTGGTTCGAACCCGACATCACGGAACAGCGGCTGCGCGAAAGGATCGAAGAGATTCTGAACACACCATCTCATTCATTTGGAATTACTGAAGCTGATCTAGAAGACTACTGCCACGATCTGCGCATGCCGGCTACAGGCTCGGTTACCAGTCGTCTAGGCCTATTCATGATGCAAGTCAACGAGGTCATTGACAGATACGCATTGAAGGAAGACCTCGAAGTGAAGGGAAGTCTCAAGATGTTTCTGAAAGCAGTGGTCTACCGAATCGACCCACCTGGACTGTTAAATCTGGAGCGTGATCAGATCAAGCGTGAACCAGTCTCAACGATCGTCGAATTTGCCAAAGTTGTGCGTGAACAAATGGACCGAATCGAAGCGTCGGACCGACTAGCGCAACAACAAGGCCTGGTCAGCAAGAAGCGAAGCCCGCCGATAGGGTGGACCAACAGCGATGTCAAGCGACGACGAGGAACACCAGTCAAGGTGCATTTTGACAAAGTCACGGGCTGGGGCGACGAAAAGGGAGTCGTGGGAGCCGGAAGCCAGTATGCTGAAGAGCAAGCGTAC
The DNA here is from genome assembly GCA_019828595.1 of Aphanomyces cochlioides. Taxonomy (NCBI): domain Eukaryota; phylum Oomycota; class Saprolegniomycetes; order Saprolegniales; family Verrucalvaceae; genus Aphanomyces; species Aphanomyces cochlioides. The sequence continues at coordinate 1,975,570 of JAHQRK010000015.1, forward strand.
GACTTACTCCGCGATCATGAAGAACGTAAGCAGCGCGCAGAAGAAAGACGAAGAGTCTGGGAGAACACGCGCTACAATCGAAATTCGGCAAGGCCTGGTCGCCGTGGCCCCGCTGGTGGCTACGGGTCAGGTAACTCGAACTCGCCCTTTAGGAACGACAAGTACGGACCCAAGGACACGCAAGCGAGAATAGACAAGCCTGGTTATCACGAAGGCAACATAGTCTGCTATGCATGTCAGAAGCCGGGACACAAGTCGAACGAGTGCCCGGAAAACAGTCCGAACTCACAACTCCGAGGGTACCGCAAAGGAAAGAATGCGATAAAGCGATTCAAGCGGAACAACAAGAAGAAGCCGAAGGTCCAGCGTGCTTGGCTAAAGGCAAGAGCCGCTGTGACGAGCGAAACAGAGGAAGAAGAGCGATGGATCGTGCTGAACGATGCGCTTGGAGTGCCCTACTGTCCAGATACCGGCGCCGACCAGAACATTATTCCAAGACGAATGGTGGATGCACTCATCAAGGAGCGACCAAGCGTGAAGATCGTGACGCTGGCTGAACCTATCAGTGGAACAGGATGCAACGACATGCAGTTTGAGACGAAGTCCTACGTCGAACTGAGACTCAGTTTGCAAACAGCAGCGGGAATGGTCAAGATCCTTGGAAGACGAGTGTGCTACATTGTTGAAGAAGGCGACGAATTCCTAGGTTCCTAAGACACACTCAAATCGATCGGGCTCGATATTGATCGGTGGTTGGAGCAAGTCGCGATTCAGCAGCGTGAAGCGGATGGCGACGATCTGGGTGCTAAGTCTGACGCCGGCATAGTATGTGCGCGGAAGTCGACCAGCGATGTCGAAGAAGAGGAAGACCGCATGTGGAGAGCGACTCAAAGAGAAGAACACGATGACGACGATACGCGTATGTCTGACCCTAGTGGTCATGACGTCGGTATGCGATTGTCTCGTGCGCCGAGTGATGACGTCGATACGCGAGTGTCTGGCCCTCGAGGTCATGACGTCGGTAGTCGTACGTCTTACTCGAAGACTGATGACATCGATACGCGCAAGTCGGGCCAAAGCAGTCATGACGGCGGTAGTTGTGTGTCTCGGTGGATGTTTGATGACGCCGGTATGCGCGAGTCGGACCTATGTAGTCAAGATGGCGATACGCGAGTGTCTCGAACAAGAAACAGACGAGTCAAGAACGTGCGAGTCTATTCGATACAGTTGCGATTACCCGCGGCCAAGAACAAGCTTGAAGAAGCTCTACAGGAGATGGTGGTGAGTGCTGTGAAGAACGGTTTCCCACAAGAGCTGGCTGCGCATATGTGGAAAGTGCTGATCGAATACGTCATCTGGAGAATCAAGTTCAATGGGTCAGATCCCCCTGCGAAGGTCAAGCCATTGCGGGTGACACCCAAAGCTGGATGAGTTCCATACCGATGCAAAGGAAGGAAGAACAATCCGCTGGAAGAAAGATTTTTGCAGCTATTTGCTCAAGAGTTGATGGACGCTGGAGTCATCAAGCGCAACCAACAGTCAGCGTGGTGCAGTCCTGTCAACCCAGTCATGAAGCCTGAAGGACGAAAGTCATTGAAGACGGCGGACAAATGGACTGACGATGATGTATTGAAACATTTTAGACTGACGAACGACTATCGAGTGGTCAACAGCAAGACAGAGCCGAAAGCGGGCACAATGCCGTTTCAAGCGACAATTACGCAACATCTCAAGGGAATGCAAGCGATGGGAGTGTTCGATCTACCCAAGTGCTTCTGGCAGTTTCCGTTGCACGAAGACAGTCGCGACATGCTCTCATTCATGTTGAACGGGTGCGTCTACACACCTGATCGCGTCATGCAAGGCCACGTCGATTCAGCTTTATACGTGCAAGCGACAAGCGAGGAGTGCTACGCTCCTCTGCTGTTGAAGCACCTGCTTGTTTGGATTGAAGACATCCTAGTGTTTGCCAAGAACGCAGAAGAGTATCTCGAAACACTGCACAAGTTCTTTGGATTAGTGGATCGTCATGGTTTCAAGCTATCGCCGTCGAAGACCGTGCTATTCACGAAAGAAGTCAAGTGGTGCAGACGAATACTGAGCGGTGAAGGAGTCAAGCAAGACCCGGAACGAATCGAACAACTCTGCGCGATCCCATATCCCACGAACGCTGGCGACCTGCAACAGTTTGTGTGCGCCGCGAATTGGATCCGCGACTCGATTACGGAACATGCGATGACGGTGGAACCATTACAATAAGCGCTAAACAACGCTCTTGAAGGCAAAGCGAAGAAGAAGCGAATCGCCTCGGGCATCAAGATCGAGCTCACTGAAGGTGAAAAAGCTGCATTCGATGCTGTGAAGTCCAAGATGCGGGCGGTGGTGGACTTGTCGCACCCACGTGCTGACGCCACACTGTGCCTGTTCACGGATGCCAGCGATCGAGGATGGTCTATTATTGTTACGCAGGTTGACAAGACTGACGAAGAGAAGGCGATACACGAACATCAGCACGAAATGCTCGTTTGTCAATCTGGAATGTTTACTGGGGCGCAGAAGTCGTGGTCGGTGATCGAGAAGGAAGCGTACCCTATCGCGCGTGCATGCGAGAAACTCAACTATCTACTCATGCGTCCCGACGGTTTTAGGATGTACTGCGATCACAAGAACCTCATCCACATTTTTGCTCCCGGCAAGGAATGGCCTGAACACACGCGAGGCAAGCTCATGCGTTGGGCTGGAATCATTGGCGGCTATCGTTATACAATCGAGCACATCGACGACATCCACAATCTATGGGCGGACATGATGAGTCGATGGGGTCAGCCGGCTATAGGCAAGGCGACCCAGAAGGTCATGGCAGGTAGATGGACGAAGAAACGGAAGAACAAGAGTCCAAGACCAGTGCCGAAGCGAAATGTTTTGCGACCGCTCGATGACGAGAAGTTTGTTTGGCCATGTATTGAAGACATTATTCAAGCTCAAGCGCTACATGCAGCAGCAAGACCGACGCGTGCGCTACGGACCTCTGACGACCAACCATGGGTTGTCGAGGGCCGAATTTGGATCCCAGCAGCGACTGAAGAATTGATTCAACGTATTTTGGTGGTGGCACACTGTGGAAGCATGGGTCATCGTGGACAAGCCGTGCTGGTCAACCATCTCAAGCGATTATTTTGGATCGAGCGGCTGCAAGACCTAGCTGGAACGTTTATCGCTGGATGCCTTCTATGTCCTCATGTGAAAGGGGGGAGAGTGGTGCACAGACCGTATGCACCGCTTTGGCACGCGAAGCGAAGAAACGAAGGACTACATTTTGATTATCTCTTTATGGGAAACTCTTTAGGCGGAGCGAAGTATGTGTTGGTACTCAAGGACGACTTGACACACTTTTGCGAACTCGTTGCATGCGATGCGCCTACAAGTCAAGTATGCGTTGATGCGATTGTGAACTGGGCGAAGCGATTCGGAATGCCAAGAGTGTGGATCAGCGATCAAGGAACCCATTTCAAGAACGTGGCTGTGAAAGCACTGGCCCACAAGTTCAAGGTTCATCATGATTTCACTCTAGCGTATTGTCCCTGGCGCAACGGAACAGTCGAGCGAATGAACCGCGACATACTACAAGTCATGCGAGTGACGCTGCGCGAATTCCGTTTGGCCGACCATCAATGGGGCTATCTACTACCGGTGGTGCAAGCGAATCTCAATCAGACGCCAGTGCCATCCCTCGCAAACAAGTCGCCTATGGAGCTCTTTACAGGATTGGAACCCACTACACCTTTGGATGTGATTGTACTAGGTCTCGATGAAGGACTTCGTGACGTCGAGCTATCCAGCGTCAATGTCCGAAGCAGCCTCGAAGAACTGCGACTGAGTCTACAAGCGATGCACAAGCAAGTCCTCCAGAAGAACGAAACACGTGCACAGAAAGCAAAGGCTGCGACTGCGAACGCTGAAGCCTGCAATGTGTGCGAAGGAGACTGCGTGTTATGGTCAAGAGTCGACGAGAATCATCATCCAAAGCTTCTCGTGACATGGCTTGGACCCTATCGAGTGACAGAAGTTGGCGAGTATTCAGTCGAAATCGAACATCTACTCACGAAGGAGCGACGTCAAGCTCATCTGTCAAGGATCAAGCTGTATGCTGAAGAAAGCTTTCAAGTCACGGAAGAATTACTTAAGCACATCTCAGAACAAGGTATTCTATTGAAGGTTAGCGCTATTCTGAAGCACAAGATCGATCGAGACGCTGGCGAGTATGCCCTGCTTGTACGATGGGAAGGCCTTGAAGATATCGAAGCCTCATGGGAGCTGCTCAGCAAGCTGATGCGCGAATGTCCTGCAGTGGTGCGAGCGTATGCAAAGACGATCAAGTCCAAGAAAGCGTGAGAAGACCTTGAGGCTGCGATGGTGAAGTAGTTCATGGTTTCAACCAAACATGTTTCCTTGCGGAGCATGGCTTGGGGGGTATGATGTGTGCGGTGGCGTGGTTAAGCCATGCTCCGCCACGTCACAGGCTTGTTCTCCGAACAGCCGAGTGTCTGCCACCAGTGAATTGCACGTTGAAGCCACTTCAAGATCAAGACCAAGACTCAACGACCAAGGCTCAGCCGGAAGACTGCCGTACGGTCGGTGAGAAGACAATCAAGAGTTCAACAAGTCAAGGAAGAGAAGATGAGATTTAGATCTTAGTCTCAGTCTGTGTTTTGCTAGCTACTGCGCAAGTCAATCAAGTGCATATTCACGGGAGGCGGCACTCCCCTATCTGTGTGTTTGAGTTGACGAAACGCGGTGGTTTCAGGGAAACAGCACAACAGCACAAGTTTACAAATGTATGTTCCTATCTTGTCCCACCGAATTGGATCTCACATCAGCTCTTGGGGTGCTTCGATTGCACGGCCGTGTATTCTGCTTGAATCCCCAGAAGCGATGGCATCTTCCCCTTGTGACGATACCTCCTTCGCTTTGAAGTTGGCATGCTGAGCTCCGCCTATGAAAGATGGGCATAATCACTGCCACTCGTGAATCACGCAATCCTCTCTGTAAGTTTGAATGCGCTAATGCGCTGCTGGGGTGCCCACTTTCCTGTTCCCCCCTCGACTTCCTAGTAGACCACATGGCATTAATCGTGTTTCCCTCCCGAAGCTCAAACATGTCGCCAAAATGTGTCCGTGTTTGCTAGCGGTGCAATCATGACATTCATTTTGATCCATCAGAAATTTTGAAAATGTCATGTACAATTCAGAAATTTGATATTCGTTCTGACGAGAAACACACCATGGTGAAGTCATCATCGTTTGGCCCGGAGGTTCCCTTGCCATTCGAGTTATGTGTCGAGCATTCGAAGCTTGATCGCAGTCGAGTACGAAGGTCACGCCCACCATTTTATGTCCGTCGGTATTGGTTAGCGTCGAGTGGCCATAATGCAGCAGCATACCGCAAGTGACCACTGAGGACTTTGGACGCCGACACCATGGATTGTTGCAGAATATTCTGTTCTGTGTCTTTAGGGTGGCCAGGTGTCGACAATATTGGAATCTCAATTAATTTGGTTGAACAACTTGCTGTTAGTGATGTCGAGTTCGTGAAAAGTGGAATAAATTCAGGAAGCATTTTGGAGCAATGATGTCGACCAGCCCCACCTTCGCCTGATCGGGAAAAATTGACTTCATATGGATAGAATTGAGTCAGTACTTCAGAATGGGATGTGTATGGGAAGATAATGTCTTTGTAGCCTCTCGTCATTTGGTAAACCATATCTAAATTCCGCCGGTATCAGCTTGGTGGGTGGTGGTTAGAATAGATTTCCTGTGGTCCTCAGATGGCTTTCTCGCCTTCATTTCACAGTTTTAATCGTCCATGACAGTGACAGTGCAGTTTTATTGGTAATGTCAATGTGAGTAAAAGGAGGTTCATATTTCATGTGTCAACATTAAAAGTTCGTGAGCGCCACTTGGACTATTCTACGTTACCTTGAGCTGATTTCTGTCGAGGATAGTAAAACCGCAGGTACGAGGATTATTATGCCCACAAGGTATTCCATCCTTATGCCATGTCCTCTTTGTCAACAAGAGTAAGCTTCACACTAAAAAAAGACCAGTCTGCCAACTTAATGGAATTCATTATCCAGGTTACCCAGTGATTCTTGCTTCAAGAAATGTCTTGGGTTATGGCTATTGGAGTCACGAGAGGACAATCTAAGATGGACTCACAGCTTTCTCGACAAACGCACACCAGTAGTCGCTCAGTTGAAAGAACTCTGCTTTTCTCTCTGGCGATGTCAAATCCAGCACAATCACTTCTTCAATCTTAGGATATTCTGCTATACGAACATCAACAAAGAATGCCTTGCCATTGAACTTGGACATAATCTCCTCGCTGTAGCTCGTGCAGCAGACGATCAAAACGCGAAGCAAGGGCTTTAGCGATGTTCCAGTAAGTAGTCGGTTGAAATTTTCGCATTCTTTTTCCAGTTGGGCCGAGGTAAACGGCGGAGATCCATCGTAACCCTTGACGACCAAGCCACACCACAACTTGACTTGTTTGTTTCGTAATTTCATGTCCACGTAACTTGCCATGAGAGCAGCTAAAGAAGCTGATTTCGGTAGTGGTTTCAAGCATACTTCGCCCATTTTACGAACCTTTTTCATAAATTCTTCCGCCTCGACAATGTCACAGTCAGAATTATCCAAGTATTCGTCGTAATTGATGGCTGGGATAGGTTGGCTGAACTTGGGGAACGACACACCACAGCAATGCCCAAAGACGGGAGTGTCAAAAAACATTGGCATCCTTTGTCGAGGTTGACACTTCTTGGAGAAAATCTGTTGGAACCGCTTGAGCACCATCCATTCAAACGCCTTTGGACAATCCATAGCCACATTTGGACCAAGGTATTTTATCAATGGTAGCATCCATCCTGTGATATACGACCTGACCATTGGGTCCATGTACACTTGAGCATTTTCTGCAGTTCCTTCCCAATCGATACAAAGATTGTTGGCGATCCGGCCAAGAGGGGCCATTCCTTCACGACCGTCTTCAACGAATTGAGTCGTATCAAAGTCAATACTAGTATTGCTTTTTTCAGCATCCAAAAACCGAAGGACAAGGGTTTTGAACAAACGTGTCCCGTCGTAAAGTCCACGAAGCGATTGGCGTTGAAGAAAATCGGAATTCTTGAATTGGAGCAGTTTCTCCAGCGAATCGCAGCTTCGTAGCGCTTGAAGCAACAAACGAGGATGCCCATTTGTCTGGTGGAGTAAATGATCAACGAAAACGTTCAATCCTTCCTTGTCAAGTCCAAGGCGGGCCGAGATTGTCGTCGCTTCATCGTCTTTCAAGTAAGTATGGTCCAAAATCTTGATGATTTCCTCACGGCCAAATAAATTGAATTTCATCCGAGTGTACTGAAAATCGGAGAATCCAAATTGTTGCTGAAAGGATTGTCGGACGAACGCGAGGCCGCTGCCCGCAACGACAAAGAAGACATTCGAGAAAATTTGCCAAGTATAGAGCACTTGCTTGTAGAATCTTTTGAACTTGTCGTGTTGTTGTTTGAAATCCAAATTGGCGGCAGTGATGTATGTTCGGCGCTTGGCAGTTGCTGGGCGACGGACTCACAGACTCACGAGCTTGTGCACAAGCAAGAAGACTTGCGCACGAGTTGGTAAGAGAAAAACTGAGGTAGATTAGACAATTTGTGCCTATTCTACTGAGGACATCCAGACCAACATGTGGAAAAGGGATGAGAAGAACCAGAGACTCGACGACTGACGCACAACAGCGCCCCCAAAGTCCGCTAGGGACGCCGCGGGCTTGGCAACAAGGAGTAGATGTCGGCGAGTTTCTTGACGATTGGGGATCTGAGGGCATGATTGACAACAAATGCTTTGACCATGTTGGCACATCCTCGAGCATGATGTCGACTGGCTCCCACGAATTCTCAACCTCCTCGAGGCCACGCCATTTAACCAGAAGGACCCAGAGTTTGCGGTTGCGGTTGAACTTGCAATCGCGAAAACCTTCAACAATGTGACCACCATCGGCATATGCCACATGATCTAGTTGATCTTGGGTCACCTCCGCATCTTTTGCAGCATATAGCTTCAGACGACTAATATGATGCTGAGTCTTGCTGCCATCACGAAGATCTTCCACATCAAACAGCCAGTCGGAGTGGGCCTTGATAATTCGACGAGGTCTGAACCATGACACAGACAACTTATTGCGGAAACCTTGGGAGACTTTCCCAACCAAGACATAGTCGCCAATATCAAGGTAAGGCATCCGCATCCCATTTTTTCTGTTTCGCCGATTGCGTACACGATCTCGTTTGGTGGCGGCGTTCTTGGCAACCGAACGGTGAAGTTGATCTCGAGCTTCAGCCAATTCCAGCCATATCGACTCGCGCCACTTCTCAAGCATGTCTTGATCGATTTCAAGTACTTCTCCGTCGGATAAAAAAGCAGACAAAGCATTACTTGGAGGCAGCATGGTCATCGCAGTGATGGGCGAGCGGCCACCAAGCTTAGAGCTTGGCGTATGGTTCAGAGCATGTTGGATCACCGGCAAGAGGTTTTTTGCATCTTCTGGAGGACGTTTAAGTTCAGTCAAAATTGTACGCATGGTCTTGCGGATGGATCGCATCATAACCTCGACAGTGCCGTTAGCCCACGGGCAATGTGCGGGAGAAAAACTGTGGGCAGCGCCATAAATCCGGCGAAGCTCTTCAGTCACAGAATTTTTGTAATGAGGTCCCTGGTCAGACATCCAGTGACCAACTATGCCAAACATCGCAAACCATTGTTGCATGGCTGCAACCATATCGATGGCTTTGCAGCCGTCGTGCCAAGTGAGTTGACATAGTCGGGAGGCATCATCCACGATGACATGAACATAGCCATTTGGCATCGATAGAAAATCACAGTGAATCAATCGATTTGGTTCGACGGCGTGAAGAGCTTCACCAAGTGGACGCGGCACCATTTCACCATTAACACACATGCATTGCAAACAATTGTTGACAAATGCTTGGGCGTCCTTTTCGAGGCCTTTCCACACAAACAACTCCTTGAGTGCTTGTGCTGTTGCTTTACCACCACGATGACCCATAGCACCGGCATGAGCAATCACCAGCAGTGATAGTTGCAAATCAAGAGCAGCATTGGGAATCCAAATTCGGTTCTCGAGGCGCAATACACCATTCACTGAGTCAGGTTCCAGTTTGTTCTTCAGTTTAGCACGTTCCCGTGGCCACTCGACTTGTGTGGCTTTGATAGCTTCCATAGAAGGCCACTCAAACTTGTCAGAGGCGATACCACGGGCAATGGCAGCTTCACTAAGCGCTTGACGTGGCCTTTGGCTGGCGTATCTGTATCATCAAGGATCCAAACAGCAGGCGTTCCAGAGGCTTCAGCTTTACCCCATCGCGATAATAGATCACCCCATGCATTGTCTTCGCCAGGAACATGGTGAATTCGATATTGGAATGCAGACAGCGCCACAGCCCAACGGGCTAACTTATCGGCTAGGTACCGCGGATGATTTTGTTGTGGTTCTTGCCCAAAAATAAATTGAAGATTGCGGTGGTCAGTGTAAATGACAAATCCTCCCGGTCTCTGCAGTCGGTAATCCAATCTCTTGCATGACTGCACGATAGCAAACGCTTCCTTTTCGATGGTTGACCATCGAGAACTCGCGCCTTTGAACGAGCCACTTAGGAAAGCTAATGCCTGATGATTTTGCTCAACGACGGGCAATCGCTCGTGCTCTGGGGGAATTTGGGTCAGCACAGCACCCCAGTGGTCTAAACTGGCATCGGTGTACAAGCAAAAAGTCTTGTTCGGATCAGGGTGCGACAAGATCGCCATGTCTTGAAGAGCTTTCTTGCATTGGTCGAACGCTACATTATGAGCTTCTGCCCAGCCGCAATCACAGAGGGCATATCGAACCAGTTGCGATTTCTTGCGTGAGCTGGTCTTAGTGCAAACAGACTCGAGTAGGCTAGCTAATGGTGCTACAAGCTCTGAAAACTTTGGAATCGATTGTCGCATCCAATTCATCGCGCACACAAACTGTTGCAGGTCTTGAGCTGTGACAGGGGTCTGTAACTGTGTGAGTCCAGCAATGCGCTTCGGATCGTGCGAGATGCCTTGGCTTGAAATTCGCTTGCCACACCAGACCACTTCAGTCGAAAAGAAATCGCACTTCGAAGGGTTTAGCTTCAGTCCAAACAGCACACACCGCTGCAACAGCCAGCTCAGCAGATCTAGCAATTCTGACTCGGATGAGGCACTTCCGAGAGCATCGTCCAGCCATGCTTCAATGCCTCTACCATACCTCTTCCCGTAGATTTGTTGGGCGGTTGCTTGACAGTAAGCTACCGCATCGCTTTGGCCCATTAGCACGCGATTAGACTCGACCATTTCATCAACTCCCATAATCGTATACGCTTCGCGCGAGGCTGGGTGCAGCGGGAGCTGCCAATACCCTTTGAACCAGTCTACCGCAAAGAAGCACGACTTGCCCATAAGACGAGCCATGACAACTTCAAGTACGGGCATCGGCCAATGCATCGGTTCTGTTTGAGAGTTAGGACCTCGAGTGTCGATAGTCATGCGGAACGAGCCATCCTTCTTTGGAACAATGCGAGGCGGTGACGACCAACGAGACCGCGTAGTGCGGCGGCCTAAACCAGCATCCACAATCTCGGCAAGGTGTTTTCGGAGGAAATCGGTTTGGATCGGCGAATATCGGCGCGCTTTGCACACGGTGGGTGTGGCGTCTTGCTTAAAACGCACTTCCAAGGGATCGACAGCAATCGGAAGGTCATGTTGAAATGTGAGGCGGAAGACGTCCACGTATTTGAGCAACATCGCAGACAATTTCGCAGCACCTGAGACAGATAACCCGGCTGCTTGAGCTTCGAGGACTTTGGCCATCAAGACCTCAGTGACAGAGTTTGGCTGCACGTCGTCTTCATCATCAAGATCATCATCATCCGTCTCTAAATGAGAGTTGAGAGCACGAAGAGCTCGGCATACGGCGGAGGACTCATTGTCTAAAACAGAAATATCGGACAAGTCAATGACCTCAAGAAGGCGTGCAGCATCGATCAAAAGAGCTTCAGTAGAATAGCCGAGAGCCTTCATAATGGGACGGCCGATCGTAACACCGACAGCAGTATCTGTAGGATCGACCCAAGCGCTAACATTGCGCAGAGTAATCGACGCACCGCCAACTCGCAACACCAGCTCCGGTACAACAACATGCGTGTCCAACGAAAGGGGCACATTGCCAAATCCGTGCATGATTTGTGAACGTGGCAGCTTGAATGACTGCATCCGGGACAACTGACTCTAGTTGAGAGCATCAAAGAGTCCATGCGATAAAATTGTCGGTGCATCGCTGCCAGAGTCCATAAGCGCCAAAAAGGGTTTGTCAAGACCGGAATCAGGGACTGTGGCCCAGCAACTACCATCGGCAGGAGCAGAAGAAGGCCAACGTAATGACTTGACATTTTTGGTAGGCTTGCGCTCGGCAGCCTTGCGCTCGCGAATAGACTTCCGTTCGGCCTCTGAGGTCACTTCGCATACGCGCATATTGTGGGAACCTCCGCAGCCCCAGCAAACTATCTTATTGACTTTGGCGACTTTGGCGACAACTGCCGCCGGAGATCCCGCGTTCGCAGCAGCAGGGGCAGCCTTGAGAGCTCGGGCTTTGTCTGCGATTTGGAGTTTCGGCTTCTGTCGATTTCAGCGCTACGTGCAGTTTCTTGGCGCGCATCAGCTGACGTTGGTGACCCAGGGCCACCTTCACAAAGTCGAAAAACATCATGACGGAATTCCGCATATGCTTGTTCTCTAATTCGAGACTTGACTTGATCTGTTGGCGCAAGTCATCGGGGCGAATACCTTCAATAAGGGCCTTCACCAACGGCTTCGGATGCTTGTTGTGATATCCTCGAAGGTTGTGCTTTTCTAAAACACTGAATAATCGTGAACCCACTTATCAAACACCAAGTCTTCGTCCAGCTCCGATTCGTTCATGATCACGGTGCGACTTAGCTTCTGAATTAGCTCCGACGGATTGATCGGGTGGTGGTCTAGAGCAGCTTGGAAGTACGCATACCAGTCATTGTTGGTCACAGACTCGGGAGACTTGCGCAAATGAAACATAATGGCAAAGTCCTTGGCCTTGGCTTCTATGCATGTTCCAATTGGACGAATGCCAATCCTTGTGCCAAGCTGGGTGGCCGCTTCAGCGCATTCATTGCAATACTCAAAGTACGCGCGAGCGAAAGCCTTCCGTTCCGGCAACGAGGAGTAGCCCGTGTATCGTGGCGGTTTTGGAGCAGCGAAACCACTTAGTAGAGTAGAGTTTGCACGAGGCGGCTGATTGTTTCCAAGTCCAGAGGACCAAGAATTGGGCGGTTGAGGAGGCAGACTGGCACCCCGATTTGCTCCGATCTCCGGTTTGACATACCCAGCGTGGCTTTCACGTTCTCGCTTAAGTGCTTCATTGCGTGCCGCGTCAATTGCACCCCTTGTCGCTTCGCGTTGGCGCAATTCCTCAATTTGTAGCTCCAACCGGCGCACGACATCAAGCATCATCTCATAGCCTTCTTGAGCCTTCTGATGACTGAACTGCGCTGTCCTAGCCGTTTCTTCGGCATGGCGGGCACGCTTTTCTTCGGCTTCCTTGGCCATAAGCGTCGCTTTGAGCTGATGCTCTAATGCTGCGCCAGCTTGGTACATAGCATTAGATTGAGCTTGCGCTGCCTTGACTAAATCTTCAGCGTGCTTCGCGCGAGCTTCATGGGCCTCCCTGTCACCGCGGGCTGCCTCCAGCTCTTGCTCAAGCGCGATTCCAGCTTGTTGCATGGCTTCGGATTTCACGGTTTGACGAGCCAACTCAGCGGCTTGGGTTCGAAGCTGTTCTTCTCGCATGATTCGTTCATAGCGCAGCTCAGACGATTCATCGTTGTAATGTATATGGTAATTTTGATGGCGCGATTGATCTTGCGCCGATATATTTGCAAACGCAATAGTTGCTGGACCTGCCAAGTTAGGCAAGACCGAAGAGTATGACGGGGGTCTGACACCAGGGTGCAGCGAAATGTCGGGGGTATCCCTGACGGTAAACGTTGGGGCATCGTCCAAGATAGGACGAGTCGTCGAACGCGCCACTGCGGCTATATTGAAAGCTGAATCCACAACAGGCGCTGCTACAGGAGTTTGGCGCACCACCAGTTGGTGGCCCCCGTCTACATCCATTGACGAATCGTCCTCTTCGTAAATCAATTCAGACAATTCCTCTCGGTTGGCACGCAAGTCAACCTTGTAGATGGTGCCATCGTTGTTGAAAAATTGTCCCTCGGGCAGAGTCCCGTCCGAGAAGACGCTTGTATCTTCCATGGTTGATTGAGTCTTCCTTGTGAAACGACTAAAAATATTTTTGATGTATGTTCGGCGCTTGGCAGTTGCTGGGCGACGGACTCACAGACTCACGAGCTTGTGCACAAGCAAGAAGACTTGCGCACGAGTTGGTAAGAGAAAAACTGAGGTAGATTAGACAATTTGTGCCTATTCTCCTGAGGACATCCAGACCAACATGTGGAAAAGGGATGAGAAGAACCAGAGACTCGACGACTGACGCACAACAGGCAGTAAAGGCATCTCCAACGTCATCCAACACAATAAATAGGGGGCCGTAGCGCTTTGTGAACTCGTCCAGGAACTGATATGACATCACAGATGGCGCGTCGTAGTCCAGTTCATCAGGAGTCGTGACGAACATGTCTCTCAGGGCCATTTTCAACTTGAACAAGAGGATTTTGTCCAAATTATCTCCAAGCAGCTCTCCTTTGTCAAATACAACCAAGACGGTGTGGCAGTCGCAAAGAGTTTGCCGGAATTCCTCGTATGGTAACCCTCATGCCAGGTAAGTTGACAAAATCGCGACGCGTCGCCGACGATCACATGAACATAACCACCTTGTACGGCCATAAAATCGCTATGAATTAGTTGATTGGGTTCCACCGCGTGCAACGTTTCCCCGACGGGTCGTGGGACCATCTCACCATCCACACATAAACAATGCAGACAGTTTGCAACAAACGTTGTACAATCGGCCTCCAAACCACGCCAAGTAAAAACCTCGCGCAATGCTTGCGCTGTCGCTTTGCCACCACGATGACCCATTGTGCCAGCGTGAGCAATAACTAAAAGTGATAACTGGAGATCCAATGCACCATTAGGGATCCAAATTTTTTCAGCAACTCGAAATACACCATCGTCACCCAGAACCAATTGGCCCTTCAATTTAGCAATTTCGCGAGGCCAATCTTTTTGAGTCGCTTGAATTTTCTTCGCATCAGGCCACTCAAATAAATCATTTAGAGGCGAGACGACTGGAAGGGGTAGTCGAGCGAGGCGCTTGAGTCGAGGCACATTCTGAGGCTCATCATCAGCCCAGACAGCTGCTTCTACGGCCCGCTGACCATTTCCCCAACGAGAAAGCAAGTCTCCCCAGACATTGTCTTCGCCATTGATGTGACGAATGACATAATTGAAACCAGACAGAGTCACCGCCCAGCGCGCCAGCTTGTCCGCAAGGAAACGAGGCTGCGAGGCCTGTGGGTCAGTTCCAAAAATGAAACTCAAGTTGCGATGATCAGTAAAAATGGCAAAACCCCCAGGACGATGTAACAGATAATCCTACCGCTTGCATGATTGTACGATCGCAAAAGCTTCCTTCTCCACCGTTGCCCATCTTGAGCTGGCACCTTTAAATGAACCACTCAAAAATGCTAGAGGCTCATGGTCTTGGTCGCACACAGGCAAATCAGCTTGAACCGCGGGAATTTGAGTTAATACCGCACCCCAATGATCTTGACTGGCATCAGTATACAAGCAAAATTGCTTTGCAGCATCTGGATGCGCAAGCGTCACCATATTCCGTAGCGCATCTTTGCAAGCGCTAAATGTCTGAAGATGGACCTCACCCCACCCATGCGAGACAAGGTCGTAGCGAACTAATTTGGACTTCTTCCGAGTGTCGGCTAATTTACAAATAGTATCCAACAGCGTCATCAAAGGCGCAACCAGAGCCGTAAAATTCGGGATGGATTGACGCATCCAATTGAGCGCGCAGACAAATTGTTGTAGTTCCTGCGCGTTCTGGGGTGGTTGAAGCGAAATCAAACCAGCGAGACGCTGGGGGTCGTGAGAAATGCCAGCGGCGGAAATAGTTTTACCACACCACACCACTGATGGGGTATAGAACTCACACTTGGCTGGATTAAGCTTCAACCCGAAATGTTCAGCACGTTGCAGCAACCATCCGAGGAGACCTAAAAGCTCGTCCTCCGAGGAGGCGCTGCCCAAAGCGTCATCGAGCCAAGCCTCGATGCCATGACCATACTTTTCTCCATAAATTGTCTGAGCAACAGACTGACAATAAGCCACCGCATCCGATTGATCCATAAGAACCCGATTGGGCTCAACCATTTCGGTATATGCCTCTCGACTCGCGGGATGGAGCGGAAGCTGCCAATACCCCTTGTACCAGTCGAGGGCAAAGAAACAAGTTTTACCAGCTAAACGAGCCATAACGACCTCTAGCACAGGCATAGGCCAGTGCATCGGCTCGGTTTGGGAATTGGGGCCACGAGTATGGACGGTCATACGCATAGAGCCGTCTTTTTTCGCCACAATGCGAGGAGGGGAACATCACCGCGAGCGATTCGTCCGACGTGCCAGACCCGCGTTGACTATGTCGCCCAAATGAGTACGTAAAAAATCCGTCTGCAAAGGTGAATAACGCCGAGCCTTGCACGCGGTCGGTGCAGCATCCTGCTTAAAACGAACTTGGAGTGGATCCACCGCCACAGGAGGGTCCTGATGAAGTTCCAAATGGAACACATCTTCGTACTTGTGCAACAACGAGGTAAGGCGCGTGGCACCAACCTTAGATAGACCATTTTCAGTTGCTTCGACAATTTTTTCAGCCAATACCACACTAACAGACGATGTAACAATGTCATCATCATCACTATCGATGTCCGCATCACCTTCAGCATCCAATTGAGCGCGACACGCCTTCAAAGCTCGACACAGAGCTGACGTGTCATGGTCCAAAACAGACAGTTGACCCAAATCATAAACTGACGGCGAAGCCGTGGCATTTCGAAGGAGGCCTTCAGCAGAATAACCCAAAACCTTCATCACCGGCCGTCCAACCGTGATAGCAAGCGTGGGATCCGTATCATCAACCCACGCACTAACCGATGTCAACAAAACAGGCGTATCTCCCACAAGCAGCGCCAACTCAGGCACTACCACATGCCTGGACAAGGTAAGTGGGACACCACCAAAGCCTTCCATCACCTGGGGGCTGTCCAGTACTGCCAACTGGAGGTCCAAAGTAGATGTAGATGATAATTTGTCAACGAGACCATGAGAAACAATCAGCCCAGAGTCACAACCAGAGTCCAATAAAGCGGGAACAGGGTCGTCGAGGCCACCATGAACCACCACAGACCAACAACTACCATCCTTTGGTGGACCATCAGGCCACTTCAGGGCCTTCGTCTTGAAGGTGACCAGCGCCTTTTTGGCCTCCGATTTGGCTTCGACTTTCGCAGCGGCCTTGCCATCCGAGCCATCCTTGGGGACAGAGCCCTTTGGCTTGGCTTCAGCGCGCTTGACGCGTATAGCAATTTTATCAGCGTCAGATGTGGACTCACATTTTGAAATATGGTGAAGACCACCGCAACTCCAACACTTCATAATCTTCGGCTGCTGACTTGGTCAGCACTTTTGGAGTCGCCGCCGCTGTTTTGACGCGACAAGGCCTTGGCCTTCGGGTTGATGTCATCAGGCACCTTCATAAGGCCACTGGCCTTCGCTGCCCGACTAAATTCGAGGTGCGCAACCAGCTTAGTCTTGACAAATGCCATGAACTGTACCACTGAATTGCGGAGGTGCTTCTGATCGAGTTCCAAATGATTTTTCACCACTGCCCGCAGCGCCGCAGGGCGTAGATCCTCCATCAGAGCCTTCACCGCGTTCTTTGGGTACTTTGTATTGAACGAACGCATGTTGTTCTTGTCCAAAAAGCCCAATATGCATACACCCACTTGTCATAACACTTGTTGGGGTCGAGTTCCTTGTCGTCCATGATGACAGACGTACGAATCTTCGCCTCTAGGTCCCCGTAGTCAGGGCCATGATAGTTTAGAGCATATTGAAAGTACTCTGTCCATTCTTGCTCAGTGATAGACGCCACATCTCGCGCAAAATGCACATCAGCTGCAAAATATTTGGCTTTGGCGTCCAAACATGTGCCAATAGGACGGATCGCAATATGGGTACCCAACGACCTCGCCGCTTGCTCGCATTCGTTGCAATATTCGTAATATTGATTCGCAAATTGCCGTCTCGCATCCAGCGTATATCCAGTGTATCGCGGTGCCTTCGGAGCGGAAAAACCACAAACAATAAAGACGCAGTCGCACGAGTGCCGCTGTCTGCGATTGGCTCAACGGTGGTAGGCACAGGATGAGGTGCTTCAGTTTTCACACTTGCCGCCCACGCCATTCTCTCACGCTGGAACGCCTGCTCACGCGCAGCATCTCGTTGGCGGAACTCCTCAGCCAGGCTTTCCAGACGGTTTTGCGACTCCAAAACCACGTCATCGATTCGACGCGATTCAGCTTCGCGGACTTGTAATTCTTTTACCATCGCTTCCGCGCGGGCGGCTCGCGTGGTCTCTGCATTCAAAGCTTGTTGCAGAGCATTCAATTCTTGCTCCAAAGCAACACCAGCTTGTTGCATCGTCTCTGCCTTCATAGACTGCCTCGCCAGCTCATCAGCTTGAGCAACGAGTAGACGATCCCGCTCAGCTTGACCCATATTCGTGGACGTGGGCGGGGGATAATGATGATGAATCTCCTGATGTACAGCATTTTGCTCGTGCATCATAGAAACATTTTGAACGGCCAATCGAGGCTGAATGTCGATGGTCGCAGGGTACCCCGGTGCAGGAGCAGGTAACAGCAACGGTATCGGGGGTTGTGACATCGTCAGTTCTTGATCAACATCCATAGCACCGATGTCTCCAACCGAAACTCCGTCATCTTCATAGATGAGGGCCGCAATGTCGCGACATAATGTCGCCAGATCTCTGATGCCATCGTCCTCGGCTTCTTCGCGGTAATACTGTCGACCCGGCAGCGTCCTGTCGGACATTTGATCACTTGAATCCGCCATATCTTGAGTTTGTCAAGTTGGGTGAACTTCGCTTTTGACTTAACTAATAAATTTATTGATGTGTCTTCGTAGTGGCGCCGCGCTAGCACCGACACGCAAAATGAGCCCCCTTGAGACTACACAGCAGATAGTGTCCTGAACTCAAGGCCGTGAAATGCAAACTGATTAACAACCTTAAAGCCAACGAATCCTAAGTTCTCATATCTTTCGAAAGATCGGATGACCGTTGAAGATACGTTGAAAATCCGAACATGTACATAGGCAAGTCGGTTAGCCCAACCGACTGGGCATGCAAATCAAAGTGAAACGAACGATGCTAACACATCATTCTCGAATGTCTTCAAAGATGTCTTGCTGGGAAGATCACCTCCTTCCTACGACCTTTGGGGTCCATAGGAAGCCTCCACTGCTGAAAAGTATACCACAGCACGTGGCATATTGAAACTTGCAGTCAAGTATTGAATTGGATTCTTCCCCCTCGATCAAAGCTTTCATGCAGGTGCAATTAATACATGGTAGTCGTGGAGGTAAAATGCCGTCCATTTTCATAAAGGATTCCTTGAATCGATTCCCGAAGCAGGACAAGGTAAATCCTAGTAGAAGTTTGCCTCTGTCTAGATTAAGATGATCGACTTGGCGACTTGACAAAGCGTTTTGTGCCTTTGGATTGCCATCACCCTGAGTTTCATTGCCATGTTGCCCAGATTCATTGAGGTTGAATATATACTCAATTTCATATATTTGAATCTCATGAATTTCTGGGGACAGATAACTCAATCTGATTGGTCAAATCTGGAATAAGTCAAAATTGCAACTCAAAAAGTGCGACCAAAGTTTCTGACTTGTTCTCCTGGGGAAGGACGTGTGGACTGAAGAAGCGAATTTGCACGGCGCTCGTACGTGGATGTCTCTAGTGACGGTCGAATCAAGCTGGACTTGCTTGTAGAAATGGAATTTGAGCAAGATTTGATCGGGGTAGAGCTTTACAACGCTGCAGGTCTTGGACATTTCAGTACTGTGAAGAAACTCTTGAACGAAGGCGCTCCTGTCAACTGGTGATATGAAGTCGAGGTAGCGTCCTTTGTAACTTAAGCATGCATGACTTGCTTCTTTTGACTAGGAAGGCGCAACTCCATTAATCCTTGCAGCTCAAAATGGATTCGCGGATGTCGTCAAAGAATTACTAGCTCATGGTGCTGACATCGACCAAACCATGAAGGTAGAAGTCATTCTTACCCCTCGCTGATTTCTTTCTTCACGGTAGGCTGGCGCTACGGCTCTCAATATGGCTTCCGAGCGTGGACATCTTGACGTCGTCAAGGAATTACTCGCCCATGGGGCTGCTGTTGATAAGGCCACATCGGTAAAGTTTTCATTCTCCCCTGACTTTCATCACATCGGACTAGAGTGGAGCAACGCCACTGTTCATGGCAGCCAAAGATGGATTTGGAGACGTTGTCGATGAGCTTTTAGCTCATGGAGCTCAAGTGCAAGCACGACACGAGGTATCCCATTTCGCCATTAAATTCCATTCTAACTGTCTGCCAGAGAGGAGCAACGCCATTACTAGTCGCAGCACAAAATGGCCACGTTGGTGTCATCAAGAAGCTCGTAGCCTATGGAGCATCGATTGAGACTCCACATGTTGACTGGTATAACCAAAGCACCTTGCTAACATTGATCTAGAATGGAACGACAACGCCATTGATCATGGCTTCGTCAGGAGGTCATCTTGACGTCGTCAAGCTTCTTCTCGAGCATGGAGCAGATATCAACGCGACGACAGAGGTACTTGAAACCTAAAATCTCTGAGGTCAATCGTTACTTTAGAGTGGAACGACATCTCTCTTTGCAGCGAGCCAACTTGGCCTTCTTGACATCGTTCAAGAGCTTTTGAAACATGGAGCTGACGTCAATTTGTCCATGACAGTGAGATTTGCACTAGAAGCCAATGGCCTTGAGAGTCTGCTCGTAGAGAGGATCGACGCCACTGATCATCGCCGTGGAGTATAATCACTTGGAAGTTGTCAAGGAATTACTGAGCCATGGGGCTGATATCGACGCTACAATGGATGTACAATCCTCTGTGGTTGACTTCAAATGAGTAGACGGGAGCAACAGCTTTGTTAATTGCTGCTGAAAGAGGCCATCTCGACGTTCTCAAGGAACTGTTCAAGTATGGTGCTTCCATGGACTGCGTTGACGAAGAGGTAATTAGTTATTAGTTGTCAGACTGGTGACCTCTACCTCTCTGACGGCTAGTCTGGAACGTCTCCATTGCACATGGCAGCTCAAAATGGTCATCTCGAAGTTGTCAAGGAGCTTCTGGCTCATGGTGCTCCAATCAATAATGTTAGCCCCAAGGTACTCGCGACTTGGTTGCCCTCCTCTCAGTGTATCTCCTTATGATTAGAGTGGCTCGACGGCATTGTTTATTGCGTCGCAACATGGCTATGCTGATGTCGTTCGTGAACTCTTGAACCATGGCGCCGATGTGGACTTGGCTATTCCGGTAATACTCACTTGATAAGGCGAGGAGAATGATATCTATCTGGTGACCTTAGGGCGACATCTCCCCACTCTTCATGGCGTCAGGATATGGCCATGTTGAGGTCATCAAACTACTCGTGGAGTTTGGAGCAAATGTTGACAAGCACATGGAAGTACTAAAGTGCATTGTTCCTTCCTTGATATTGTGCCCTCGAGTGGCTCAACGCCTTTGATGCTTGCCGCGCATAGTGGAAACGTCCAAGTCTTGCAAGTGTTACTCCATGCTGGAGCAAACTTGTCAGCCACCGCCAATGTACATTTCATGACTTTGCCTCGAGCTGATTTCTGTCTAGGATGGCAAATCCGCGTGGGATTATGTCCAAAGGGACTTCCATCCTGAAGTTATTTCACTTTTCCAAGAATGGCGAGCTATAACCTCGGACAAGTCCAGTCTCCCGTCGTGTTCGCTATAATTCTTTACCTAAAACACCAATTGCTGCTTCAAGATCTACGTCAAGTGTCCTAAGTCAATGGCACTTTGTGTTGTTAACTGTGTCAGACGTAAGTTTGACTGTAATCGAAGTTCGATACGATATCGTTGGGAGTAGTTGCACGCACGCCAAGTTGATTGATCTTCTTGATAAACGACTGTCTTCACCAGCAGTCGTGCAGTCATATATCTCCCGAGCATTTGTAGTGATTTCGGGATTGGCTGACAAACTCGGAGAACGACACATTACCACATCTTCTTTTGACGGGAATATCAAAACAATTGTCCTTCGTCCTGGAAGGCCAGCCTTGCATTGCCCCTGCGCGCCAGATCGAGCTGTTCTTCTTCGACAGTGTACGAATTACTGAGGGGCGTCTAGCTTGATTTTCTTTTGTATTGTACTGGTGTATTGTAGCGAAACTTTCCCCCAGCATTGCCACGTTGAGCTGTTTGGATTGTTGTCGAAAGTCTAATAACCGGGTGTCCGGATAAACATGCATTTTGAAATTTGCGCCATTCCGAAGCAAACGAGACGAAGAAGAGACGTCGTACGTCAACTCGCTCTGGTCCTTCGACGAGATCGTCGTCCACGGCACCAGTAACAGCGGCCGTGCCTGCGCCAACTACTCCAGCGCCATCGACAAGAACTCAAGTCATTCACGTGAATGATGTCAATAGAGTGAAGACCAGGTTGATCGAGATCTGGAACGACCCGATCACCAACGCGCCTTTCACCGATGAAGACGGAGATCCTTCGTGGGGGCCAGTTACTTTGCACGACGATATCACGTGGAGTGATTTTGAGCGCTGGCTCAATCTCAACGAAGGACAACTACGTCGTTGGATATTTGAGCCGAAAGGCGATGGATCCGAGAAAGGACGAGTGATTGTCTACAGCATCCCGACGCACACCCACGAAGCCACGGCCGGAGCGATTACATTTTCCATTGTTGAGCAAATCCAAGTCGCTGGACATGATTCTGGACTGATTCGTCCCGTGCGACAGCTAGCTTCTCCCAGGTGTCAGACAGGAGATCACAGACAAGAACCCGACATGAGACTTTTCCCAGTGGGCTTGACGGTCGGAGGAGCGGTGTTGGCGGCCGCACCAAACTTACCATATCCCAACATCGTCATCGAAGTTGCCTTCAAGAACGAAAATTCAGATGGCGTTTCCTCTGGCGTCAGTGTATACTGGTGTTGCCTTGCCGGCAGCTCTAGCTGGTGTCGGTCATACCGCAGAGGTAGAGGTCACCAGTCTGACAACTAATAACTAATTACCTCTTCGTCAACGCAGTCCATGGAAGCACCATACTTGAACAGTTCCTTGAGAACGTCGAGATGGCCTCTTTCAGCAGCAATTAACAAAGCTGTTGCTCCCGTCTACTCATTTGAAGTCAACCACAGAGGATTGTACATCCATTGTAGCGTCGATATCAGCCCCATGGCTCAGTAATTCCTTGACAACTTCCAAGTGATTATACTCCACGGCGATGATCAGTGGCGTCGATCCTCTCTACGAGCAGACTCTCAAGGCCATTGGCTTCTAGTGCAAATCTCACTGTCATGGACAAATTGACGTCAGCTCCATGTTTCAAAAGCTCTTGAACGATGTCAAGAAGGCCAAGTTGGCTCGCTGCAAAGAGAGATGTCGTTCCACTCTAAAGTAACGATTGACCTCAGAGATTTTAGGTTTCAAGTACCTCTGTCGTCGCGTTGATATCTGCTCCATGCTCGAGAAGAAGCTTGACGACGTCAAGATGACCTCCTGACGAAGCCATGATCAATGGCGTTGTCGTTCCATTCTAGATCAATGTTAGCAAGGTGCTTTGGTTATACCAGTCAACATGTGGAGTCTCAATCGATGCTCCATAGGCTACGAGCTTCTTGATGACACCAACGTGGCCATTTTGTGCTGCGACTAGTAATGGCGTTGCTCCTCTCTGGCAGACAGTTAGAATGGAATTTAATGGCGAAATGGGATACCTCGTGTCGTGCTTGCACTTGAGCTCCATGAGCTAAAAGCTCATCGACAACGTCTCCAAATCCATCTTTGGCTGCCATGAACAGTGGCGTTGCTCCACTCTAGTCCGATGTGATGAAAGTCAGGGGAGAATGAAAACTTTACCGATGTGGCCTTATCAACAGCAGCCCCATGGGCGAGTAATTCCTTGACGACGTCAAGATGTCCACGCTCGGAAGCCATATTGAGAGCCGTAGCGCCAGCCTACCGTGAAGAAAGAAATCAGCGAGGGGTAAGAATGACTTCTACCTTCATGGTTTGGTCGATGTCAGCACCATGAGCTAGTAATTCTTTGACGACATCCGCGAATCCATTTTGAGCTGCAAGGATTAATGGAGTTGCGCCTTCCTAGTCAAAAGAAGCAAGTCATGCATGCTTAAGTTACAAAGGACGCTACCTCGACTTCATATCACCAGTTGACAGGAGCGCCTTCGTTCAAGAGTTTCTTCACAGTACTGAAATGTCCAAGACCTGCAGCGTTGTAAAGCTCTACCCCGATCAAATCTTGCTCAAATTCCATTTCTACAAGCAAGTCCAGCTTGATTCGACCGTCACTAGAGACATCCACGTACGAGCGCCGTGCAAATTCGCTTCTTCAGTCCACACGTCCTTCCCCAGGAGAACAAGTCAGAAACTTTGGTCGCACTTTTTGAGTTGCAATTTTGACTTATTCCAGATTTGACCAATCAGATTGAGTTATCTGTCCCCAGAAATTCATGAGATTCAAATATATGAAATTGAGTATATATTCAACCTCAATGAATCTGTTCAATTAGACTTGATCATGCTGGGCGATGGCAATGCCAAGGTGCAAAACTCTTCGTAGAGCTCGCAGAGGTCGCTGAAGATTACCAAGGCATCGGTTAACTACTAGAATCCACTTTGTCCTGATGAAGGAATAGATTCTACTTGAAGAAATCTTCTATGAACATGGACCTTTTCTCTTCGATGACCGCCATGTTTTAAGTGCACCTGCACGAATATTTTGATCAAGGACGAGTCCAATTCACTGCAGAGATACCTTCACAACAAGTGTCAACATATCACGTACTGCGGTATACTTTTCAGCGCTGGAGGCATTCAATAAGTCCCAAAGGTCGAAGGTGTTTTTTCACCAAAACATCTTTGAAACCATCCAACACTAGATCACATAAAATTTATGTGAAAGCCTTCATGCATACTACTAGTATGGTGCACATCAGCTGAAGACAGCGAAATTTATAGCCTAACGCCTATTGCTATAAGTCATTTGAAAGTGCATATTCAGGTATGTAAGACCACAAAATCGTTAGCGCTGGACAAGACGAAGAGAAGTTACCGCTTGGTTTTTCAATCCGATGAAAACTAAAAAAGTTATAGATATTTAACGTCAGTGCTTTGAACTGTGAAGATGTATGGAGTCTGGCATAAATTGGCCGTTCGGTCTATCTTGATGTTTGTATACTTATTCTATCCGGACGTTCTATCCGGACATATTGGTGAGTTTAACCACTTGAGTCCTAAATAACGTATAATACTTAATAGGTTAAACGCAAAATCAGTAGGTCTAACTTTTACAGTCTACGTTATATAATAAAACCATGTGAGATCAAATTGGCCAGAATGCAGTCTACAGCTGATGTGCACCATAGTATTTCACACTCTTCCCCAAGATTTCAAAATATTTGGCATTCAATAAATAATTGTATTGATACCATAACAATATATTGTTCCACGGATAATATCCGGATTCCTTCTGACATTATTTTTTGGCGCGAATGGATTGGGATCGTGGCGCCGTCTCGTCGTTGGCCGGTGGAGGTCAGCCTGGCGCTCCATCGAGCGGTAATGGAGGCACTGCGACATCTTATGATCTTACGCGTCGATGTGTCAGCTTTCTTCGTGGTTTTCGTGAGGAAAACACGTTCGTTTATCGAGCTCAATTGACTTCACATGTTCGCCGGTCGCATTTGGTCTTGGACGTGGAACTGCGAGACTTAACCTCGTTTGATCCAGAACTGGGCGATATGTTTCTATCGAAGCCAGCGCAAATGCTGCCTCTCCTCGAATCTGCAGCTGCTCAAGTGGCGAAATTATCCCCAAATCAACCGATTCAAATCGTGCTCAAGAGCGCGACCATGGAAAGTCTACGCCTTCGCGATATTCACGCCACACAAGTCAATCGTTTGGTTAAAGTCCCCGGTATTATCATCAGTACATCGAAAGTTCGAGCGAAATGCATGAGTATTACTGTGCAGTGCAAGAATTGTGGCCATTTGAAAACTCTACCCTGTCCAAGTGCATTCCAAGGCGTGGTTGTACCACGGAATTGCGATCGCCGGGCTCAACATGACGCAGACGGCGGTATGGGTGTCCTCAACCAAGATTGTCCAAAGGATTCATACATTATTGTGCCCGATAAATGCACGTATGTCGATCAACAAACACTCAAGCTCCAGGAAAGCCCCGAAGTTGTCCCGACAGGCGAAATGCCACGCCATTTGTTGCTGTCTGCCGATCGTTACTTGGTTGATCGGGCCCCTCCTGGTACTCGTGTGTCCATTCTTGGCATTTCGTCGGTTTTCAATGCAAAGAAGCAAGTCGGCGCAGTTGCAATTCGAACACCATACCTTCGTGTCGTTGGCATTGAGGTCTGTACTTCATCTATCCGTTTCGTGATTGCTCGTTAGATTGACGAAGAAGGAGCTGGACGCGCTCGTGTTGTTTTTACTCCTCGAGAGGAAGAAACATTTGCAGAAATGGCTCGAGATCCAAATTTGTACGAGAAATTGTCATCTTCAATTGCGCCAAGCATTTACGGTGATTATACCGTCAATATCAAGAAAGCTATTGCCTGTTTGCTTGTTGGAGGAAGTCGCAAACGTCTTCCTGACGGCATGATCGTAAGTGTTTTATTGTCGTGATTTTATCATCGCATTTCTAGCTTCGAGGTGACATTAACGTGCTACTTTTGGGCGACCCATCGACCGCCAAGTCACAATTTCTCAAGTTTACTGAAAAAGTCGCTCCTGTCGGTGTGTACACAAGTGGAAAAGGCAGTTCCGCGGCTGGTTTGACTGCCTCTGTGATCAAAGATTCCAAAGGGGAGTTTTTCCTCGAAGGCGGTGCGATGGTTTTAGCCGATGGCGGTGTTGTTTGTATCGATGAGTTCGATAAAATGCGTGAAAGCGATCGTGTGGCGATCCACGAAGCCATGGAACAGCAGACAATCTCGATTGCCAAAGCTGGGATTACGACAATTCTCAATTCAAGGTACTTAGCCCTATCTACATTCGCATGTCTTACTTTATCATGGTAGAGCAAGTGTTTTAGCCGCAGCTAATCCAGTCTTTGGACGATACGATGATATGCGCACTGCTTCAGACAATATTGATCTCATGAGCACGATTTTGAGTCGTTTTGACTTAATTTTCATCGTCCGTGATATCCAAGATGAAGCACGCGATAGAAGTATGGCTGCGCATGTCGTCCGTGTGCATACAAATCAATTCAATCAATCCCTTCAGGATGCCCATGGCGTAAGAACATCACTTTGAATCGCGCTAAGCATCTCTCTTCATGTAGGAAATCGAGCCTGCGCTGATGAAACGTTACATTACATATTGCCGTCAACGCATTGCTCCACGATTATCCATGGATGCTACGCAAGCACTTCAAGATTTTTACGTGCAGGTATCTGATATCCAGAAAATCTTTTAGAGCTCAATTCTTGGGGTGTAGGTTCGCGACAATGTTCGTCAAGATGAAAAAGAGCGAGCAATTCCAATTACAGTGCGGCAGTTGGAAGCGCTCGTGCGAATTTCGGAGAGTTTGGCGAAAATGCATTTGAAAATTGAAGTGTCTGCTGAAAATGTTGAAGAAGCCATTCGTTTGTTCAAAGTGTCAACGATGAATGCAGCCCAAGACGGCGGCACTCAAGGTCTTTTCGGCTCATTTCACGAAAAAGCTGCTGTCGTCGAAGATGCGATTCTCAAAATGGTTCATATTGGCGTCCGCATGGAAACGACGGCGCTATATTCCAAGCTTGAATCTCAGGTATTTTTGATATCACATGAAAATTCATCGAGTTCTGTCTTCGTAGGGACACAATCCAAATGCAATTCAGCGAGCAATTCGCGCCATGGTGCAGAAAGGTTCACTCAAGCAAATGGGGCAGTACAAGTTTGTCGTCCGCATGAAGTAATCCACTGAAGATATGTTGAACTATTTGCTCCGAGTCAAAATCATCACCATCTTAAAGATGCAGACAACAGGAAAGGCAGCGCTTCTCCAAGGAGCACTTGTGTCCCAAGTTGTTTTTGAAGTTTTGTGGCTTATGGTACAAGTAATGCAGCCCATGCACTATGAGAAGACCCAGTGGACGCTAAGCGAAGCACGCGGCCATGATCACTGGCTTGGACAGCCGGGATATATCTATGATGAACCTGGTTGGATTACGGTCCCATGCTTGCGTTTTCCCAGCGCGACTGTTGCAATTTTCTCCAGAACTATTAAAACTCGCAAGGCAGTGTGGTTGCAGCAGCGCGTAGAACAGTGTACTCGCGCATCACCTCTATGGTCCATGTCATACTCGGGGGGAATTGCAGAGAGCTCCAGGGGGGCGAGAATTCCCTGACTGCGGATGTCAATGAAAGCCCCCTGAGAGATGTCCATGAGGCGAATAGGCCTGCTTACAGTGTCCGCGATGACGTCCCCAAAGCATGTGAATCGAGTTCCTATGAAGACTTGCATTTAGTTGTGGTTTAATCTTTTCTCTATGCTTGGTTCGTCTGGACAGTGGCCTTCTTGCCACGGAGAAGGTTCGTGAGAAAGTATTCGCCGGCTTTGTAACTCGATCGGACCATTGGACCCGAGGCGACGTAGAGGAAGCCCATGCCTTCAGCGAACTTTTGCCATTCTGCGAAAGCTTCAGGAGTGATGTACGCAGCGACGGGCATGTGCTTGGTTGAAGGACGAAGGTATTGGCCAAATGTGACCACGTCAACGCCAGACGTGCGCAAATCTTTGAGAGTTTGCATCACATCGGCAGGAGTTTCGCCAACCCCGAGCATAATGGACGTCTTGGTCACGAGAGAAGGCTGAGCCTCCTTGGCGAGCTCTAGGACGCGCAAAGATTGTCGATAGTTGGCACGGTAGTCACGAACGCGGCGCTGCAATCGCTCGACCGTCTCGACGTTGTGAGCAAACACATCCAGGCCCGAGCGAGCGACTTTTTCAACCAAATCGACTCGGCCAGAGAAATCGGGCGTCAAACACTCGATGAGGATTTCAGGCAATTCTTGACGGAGGTGGCGGACCTAAATTTGTTGTGAATGCAAGCTATAGGTTCAAGCAATACGGTGGAGGCGAAATGTTCGGCACCAGCATCCGGCAGATCGTCACGATCGACACTTGTAAAGACAATGTAATCGAGACCCCATTGCGCAATAGCTTTGGATACGTTCACAGGCTCATCTGGATCAAGAGGAGGAGGACGGCGGCTTGTCTTGACAGCGCAGAAGCTGCAACCACGGGTGCAAGTATCACCCATGAGCATGATTGTGGCCGTAGCCGTGCCGTTCTTGCCGCCACCCCAGCATTCGCCAATGTTTGGGCACTTGGCTTCTTCACAGACTGTTGCAAGTTTGAGAGAGCGCACGGTGTCGCGGAGACGAATGTAGTTTTCTCCGGTTGTTGGCTGCGCTTTCAACCAGTCGGGCTTTCGGTTGGCTGCTGACGGTCGACGCGACGGCTTGACAGTCGAAGCGATGAGATCTTCCGAGCTGAGCACATTGTCGCCCCAGGAAACCATCGGATCGCGCACTTTGGCCGCTTCTTCCGCCAATTGCTGGCGCAAGGCTTCAAGACGCGATTGGCGCGTTGGCGCCGTCGAGAAAACTCGGCGCATTTTGAAAAATGAAATAAAAAATGGGATATTTATTTTT
Source organism: Aphanomyces cochlioides (assembly GCA_019828595.1). Lineage (NCBI taxonomy): Eukaryota > Oomycota > Saprolegniomycetes > Saprolegniales > Verrucalvaceae > Aphanomyces > Aphanomyces cochlioides. The sequence goes on from JAHQRK010000015.1 coordinate 2,004,775, forward strand.
TATTGGAGATGCAGCACTTGAACAAATATTTGAAAACCTTTTCAAAAGAAATCATGCCACATCCTATGACAATTCAGCTGTGATTCAAGGTCAAGCTTTAGTTTTAAAATAGTTTAAAAATTACTACAAACCAGTGACAACATATTTCAATATAGATTAAAACTCACTCATCATCATGTTTTAAATTGCATTCTATTGGCACTTGCATATTGTCAAAGTATTTCAAAATATTTTAAAATACATTTGAAAGTGTCATTAGTCTGCATGAAATATTTCAAATGTTTTAAATACTTTGGTTTTTGACCCATCTTTTCCATGCTCGACGCTCTCCCATGACAAGATGTGCAATCAAGTTCTCGACGCTGAGACTCTTCCGCTTTGTGGACTCCGTACAAAGGTAAGCGTACTCCAATAAAGCATATTTCGAGCTCAGCATTTGCTTTTTGATCGTCCACAATCCAAACCAGCACTTGCAATCCGGACACACCTGGACAATGAGTTGTTTGCGAGTCGATCGTCTCTTCCATGGATGTTGACGAAAGGTTTCTCGACAGGATTGAATAGCAGGACGAAGCCGAGCGATACACAAGATTGTCCTGCTGGAACACCTCTGTTCTATAGGTGCATGTCGCCATGATGCTTTTCCGCTGGACTTCGTGACGAATCTGTCGAAACACGTCGAAGAAATGGCCGTTTTCTGGCGCAAAAAGCACAGTACTGCATTATGCATAACTTCGCCATGGCATTCACATATCCCTGGACACTGAGGCCCATTGATTCATGTAGATGGAGCGCCGCATACGCCGCGTGTGTCTTTGTGGTCGTGTCAAACTGACTGAAAGTGTAAGGGGTAGGGCGTTGACGTAAAATCCGATTACCTGTATAATATAATATTGTCTCAGAAAGGATAAGTTTATTATACGAGAATCCTCCCAGGAATACTGTAATAGTATATATAACTGTAATATAAAATATATAAATTAATGAAGGTTTTCCACCAGACGCCTCACTTGAGTGGTGCTAAAGCATTTTGGTTCTGGGCGAAGCATGTTCAAACGGATCGCTCAGTCTCCGGCGCTGAAGAAGGCCGCGGCTGCTGCCGGCGGAGCCGCAGTGAGTGGCTGCGTCCTTACAGGTGTCACGTCTTTCAGTGATGACAGCATCCCAGCGTTGCACTACGGATTCGAGCACCAAGGTCCTTTCACTTCGTTTGATTATGCCGCGGTCCGTCGTGGTTACCAAGTGTACAAGGAGGTGTGCTCCACTTGCCACTCGATCGACAAGATCCACTTCCGTCACTTGGTCGGTGTAACCCACACTGAAGCGGAAGCCAAGAAGCTTGCTGAAGACATCGAAGTCGTCGATGGCCCGAACGATGAAGGCGAAATGTTCGAACGTCCGGGTAAGTTGAGTGATCCGTTGCCCAAGCCGTACGCGAACGACGAAGCCGCCGCTGCTGCTAACAACGGTGCCATTCCTCCGGATCTCTCGTTGATTGTGAAGGCGCGCCACGCTGGTGCCGACTATTTGTTTGCCCTTTTGACGGGCTACTACGAACCCCCGGAGGGCAAGGAATTGGGCAACGGATTGCACTACAACCCTTACTTTGGTGGTGGAGCTATTGCCATGGAAAAGCAATTGGAAGATGGCAAGGTTACTTATGAAGATGGCACGCCTGCCACTGCGTCCCAAATGGCCAAGGATGTCGCCATCTTTTTGTCTTGGGCCGCCGAACCCGAACACGATGAACGCAAGAAGATGGGCATGCAATGGTGCTTTGGTCTTCTAGTTGCGGGCCTCTTGACCGGCTACTACAAACGCATGCGTTGGGCACCTTTGAAGACCCGTAAGATCTCGTATTTCAAGTAAGGGAGCTATAGATAAGAGCAAATCCACCCATCTCCCTTGGTGTTCCACAGTCACTTGGGCTGACAACCAACATGCTCTTTCTTGGCAATCTCCATACAATAGGTAAATTAGCGAATAAAATAAGAATTTTTAAAAATGAATATTTATCCACGAAAATTTAAATGCTTTTCGTGAATAAATGAATTTTTAGGAAAATTTGTTAAATTATTTATCCGAAAACCATTTTTATTCAAAAATTATGATTTTGTCATGAAACTACGCAAACGTGATAAGATGAGCTCAAGCGCGACGGCGTTGACACCGACAGGAACCAAGATATCAGCAACGCGTTTGCTTGGCTCGACAAAGAGAAGATGCATAGGTCGCACTGTTGTCATGTACTGCTCGATGACAGATTCTGCAGTGCGGCCACGCTCTCGGATATCGCGACGCAATCGGCGGATAAAGCGAACATCCGATGGGGTTTCTACAAATACTTTGATGTCCATGAGGTTGACAAGGTCAGGATCCGTAAAGAGAAGGATGCCTTCAAGAAGGATGACGGATTTAGGAGTCATGGACTGTGTCTCGGGACGTCGGGAGTGCGTCGTAAAGTCGTACATGGGGATATCACAAGGAATACCGTCCTTGAGCTTGGCAAGATGCGACACAAGGAGAGCCGTATCGAGTGCATCAGGGTGGTCAAAGTTGTGCTGCAAGATATCATACACAATGGAGATGGACGATAGAGTCTACCTGGGCACGTTCTTCCATTGACAAATGCGAGAGATCTTTGTAGTAAAAGTCGTGCGAAAGATACGACACACCGTCTTCTCCAATGTCGTTGATAATAGCTTTCGAGAGTGTCGTCTTTCCTGATCCTGATCCACCGCAGACTCCGATCACGAGGATTTCTTCATTTGCTGCAGAGGATGGCCGCCTTGCGAGGGAGAAACTTTCTGAGACCAGTTGGGCGTCTAGCAGATCCGATTGCACGCGTTTGGTCTGCGCTCGCTGAGGCTTTCGAGGGACATGCTCTTGCTTCTTTTTCGTGCGCATGGCCACCCAAACCATGGCAATAGCAGCGCCAAGAAGCGCTACTTCAACGATCGGGCGTGGCGCCAGCATCTTTCAAAATGACGCCTCGGCCATCAAAATTCAGTGGCGGAAGAATACAAAAAAAGAATCAATCGTCTCATTTGAAATCTCTGTTATTCTATTTTATTTTTGAATTATTTGGTGAAAAATTACAACCGAGTCGATCTTATGGAGATTTCTCTGCGTGGATCGTCTAATCTAAAAATAGTCAAGCTGTGAATCGAATCCACATGGACACACAAAGCACATCTCTCCACGATATCTAGAGATTCATTCGTTTCGATTCAATGAATTCGTATGCCCAAAGATTTGAAGCTTTCATTGCTCCAGCTTGAGAGATTTGCAATGCTATAACACATCTATTTATTTATAAAGGGCAGTTATTAGACTTGATTATATCAAACTTTGCTTATCCAATTAGTCAAATATAATGTTTTGAAGGTTTTCTCACAAGTTGTTCAGACAACAAGTGACGAAAACATTCTTTCCCATGTTAATTCTCTGATTGTGCAATCGCGACCAGGACCTAGCGCCGTCTCCACTGAGGCTAAAATAAATGGCTCAGTGTTCATTGTCCGCAGATAATTACAGTTATCACCCCATGCGACTTGGCCCTTTTGAAGAGACAGCAGGAGTGAATGACGTCTTACTTAATCAAGCTTCCAACAAGCAAAGCCCATTCGGCTCCTCTTTAAAGCAAGGCAAAGTAAATGCTCTAGAGAGCCAAGGAAGTTTGCCATTATACTTCCGAGAGCAAACTCCTTGATGTTAAGGTGCTGTCTTCAAGAATTTTCACTTCCCAATTTATCCGGATCCGGATACACGGGGTCACTTGAAAAGGCTAGTTTGAGTCACTTGAACTGAGTGCATATTTTCACTGGCGGCCATCAATCGAAATGCAGCGCGTGAGAGTTGTCGCGTTGCGATGGAGCCGCGGTTTTGCGACCTCGGAAGGCGGTAAGAAGGGAAAGAAGGCTATCTTTGAAAAGGCCATGGCCAATGCTCCATTGAAGCCTACTGGTGTAACGGAAGCTGAAGAATTATCCAAGCTCGTCAAGGCCGAAGAAGCTTCTCCATCCGCGCCATTGTTCTTCTCGGACGAAGAACTCGATGCAGAATACGGCAAATTCAAGTCTGTCATGGAAGATGACGACGAAGAAGAGTCGGATTACGCGCCAGTGCAAGGTCGTGTTGAAAACGAAATGATCATGGCAGATAAGACGTGGCCACTTACATCCGGCACGGATCTCTTTATGGACTTGATCCAAATCCCCAAGGACGGCCATCTCGAAGACAATGAACGCGAGCTTGTATTGAAGGAAGCATTCCGCCGCATGGGCCACACCTCGGTTTGGGACATTAAGCTCCCAACCATGAGCGTGGAAATCCCCAAGGACGACCCAGACTATGAAGCTTTGTCTATCATGAAGCAATCCTTGATGAACAACGGACGTATCAAGATGGACGACAAGAACGAGATCATGGCAATGATTGTTGACGAAGTGACTCGTTTGCGTGCCGACAAGACCGATTTGATTCCTGGGTTGGATTTAGACGAAGATTAACAAGTGTATATGCGCCCATTTATATCTTTCTCAGGACAAATAGACCAAATACTTAGCCAAATGCGTCTTCTCGCTCTAAGCTACGCATAGCAGGCTGCCCGTCAAAAGAGATGTCCCTCTCACGATGGAAAGAAAGAGATGTAAGCCCTTGGTTGGGGGAACTTGGGGGAAGAAGGCTTGTTCGCGTAATTGCGTTGGAATCGACTGTCTTGACGGGGGAAGGAGGCCCCCGAGGGGAAGAAACAAGAGGAGAACCATCATGGAACGATTGGAGTTCACTGCACATTCATGTTGTTACGACTGACACGCTAAATAACATTCATCTCTACATGACCAAGGGGGACGGCACGACGTTGTCTGAAAAGAGTCGGGAGAACTCTTCTTTCTTGGCCTGTTTGATCGTCCAGACGGGATCTTCGACATCTGCTTTTCGCTTGAGCATTCGCGGCGTGCTGTTGTCATCGACTTGCACCGTTTGATCGTCCGTGTTGGGCTGGAAGATGAGTGCTCGTTTTTCTTGAATGACGTTGCGTCGCTGCTTGAGGAGCTGAAACATGTGGAGGATATCCATGCATGGCAGTTCAGCGTGGAGAGACGAAGCTCGCGACGACGATTCCTGCTGTAGCCGCATTCACGAGAGAGAACGACGTGCTCGGGGCAAGGCAAATGTCAAAATGGTTGCAAATGATGCATTCACTATACGAATCGAATCTCGATCTATCTGCCATCCATTAGGGGTAGGGAATCGTCAACCAGATGTGTTCATTGACGCCTCGTTTCCCCTCCATAGTGAAGGAGGAAGAGAGGGTTCAATGGACATCCAAGACGGCGTCGAGGCGGCTGCGCGAGCGTCGTCCAAGGCGGTCATGACAGCTACTGATGAGAGTGGTCATGAGAGTGGCCTTGAACACTCTCTACAAATCTCATATACAATTAACGAGAATCTATTTGAGATATAACTAACTCACTCTCAAACACTCTCGTGGACCTTGACGCGCAAACTGGCATCTTGACGGCGGACGATTCCGTCGAAGGCGTGATATGGCACGGATGAGATTCATCCTACATTCATTGCAAGGTGTCGAGTGAAAGAATACATTATTCAAGACATTTCGCACCGAAATAAATCGAGAACACGTAAAATTTTAGCAGCCACAGTGTCTGTTAGCTGCTAGAACGAATCCCTCGCTTTAACGGCCGCGATATCGTCTCTACCCAATAAAATGAGCGTTATATGGTTCAACTATCAAGTTTTCAAGCAGCTACATGTTCTTAAAGAGAGGGAAGAACAACTTCAGCTTGCTAGTTGAATAGCAATGGCATGTGATGAAATTGGTCGTCGTAGCTCGTCGAGTCTTTTGCGTTCTTGGCTCGTGGGTTTGACAGGCTGCTGAGTAGATAGCGTGGAGAGGTTTCGCACACGTCTGACGGTGTTAATTAGTTGTATTTCATAGATAAATATCGAGTAATTCGTATGAGGCGGTCGTGCCTACATGACCATTGGTGGCGGCACAATGTTGTTGGTAAAGAGCTTGGAGAATTCGCCAGAGGACTTCCGAGTCTTCGGTTCGTTCGCCCACATGGTGTCAGCTTTACGTTTCTTCTGAGTTGTCTCTTTCGCCTCGTCGACGTAGTCGGCCATGATTTCGGCTCGTTTGGCCTCCAAGGCAGCACGACGTTGCTTTAAATGTTCGAAGATCCCAATGATCTTCTCCGTCGGCATGTTCGAGTGGAGGCAAGAAGCACGCGAGTTGGTGGCCATGCACAATCCCGAGCAAATTTCACAATGATCCACGAAGAGCTTCCACAATCGAATCTGACCAAGTCGTGAGTTATTAGGCCACTCTCAAGGCCACTCTCAAGGCCACTCACTTGACCACTCTCTTCAACATGTGTAACGCGTTACGTTTTAGACACCCAAGATCAACCAACACGCACAGCCTCGTTCCTCGCTTTCAGAGCCAATAATGGAGATGATGGAGGTTCACTGTCGATTCCATTAAATTTGTAGTTGAATTCACTCATACAGAGCTTTGGTAGTGAGTTGAATAGAATGACAGATGTGGACTAGAAATGCCACTCTCAACGACACTCTCATTCCGGACTGGCCATGTGGGAAACAGCTCTTCGGTATGTTACTCTCTGAATCTTGGGACTCGATTCTCGTCACATCTTCCCCTTCGCATGAGTAATCCCAGGGATATTGGTGAGATAATCCATGCATCCACTGCGGTATGTAAAGCCACACCCTTAGACACTGCAGCCCAGCTCCATGAATTGCCAAGATAACACTCTCAATCCTCTCCATAATCCGATGTCAAACTCGTTTCCACTGATTTGCCAATGCGAAATTCACCCTTTTAATGGCCCAAGCTTGTACTATCCTTCCTCTGGAGTGAACTCCCATAGAAATTAGCTGGGAGCGTAACAAAGCCCCACCGAATTAGTCGCTGCAAATCAGTTCTGGGACAAGATTCAATCCGCATAGGAAACGAATCTGTCCCAGAACCTGCATTCCGCCTGCCACGTAATGGGACGTTTGGCCGGTCAAAGCGGCGGTCGACACCCCGGCACAAAGATTCAAAGGGAACGACGTTGTTAAATGCTCAAGCAATGCTTTTTGCTGGCCTATTGGAACCAGTAGAGAATCTCCACGCTGGGCGGCGCAATCACGCGCATCGTGTCCTTCATCGTGATCGACCACCCTCTGCGTCGCTGAAAATCCGTTTTCGTGAACGACAGAACCACCACGGCCAGCTGCAGCAAAAGCCATCAAACGAAGGACGAGATCCTAAAGCAGTCCAATGCAAATCTCATCGTTCTTCTCCAAGAACTTGCAAAGATTTTGTTCGTCCTGCACGGCGTGAGCAATGCTTTGGCATACTCATCATCCTTTCACACTCCGCCGCTGCTCGTGCGCCTTTATGAAGTGGATAGAGCTCACGAACTTGTTTCCAGTCGAATGGTCAGTGGCTGAACTGTCCATCCGATATGACTCATGGATATGTAGTACTAGTACTTGATTGTTTGCGACCTCAACTGACTGTAGGTGGATGCGCTGCTGGAACTTGGTTGCTTTGTACCTTCCGGTGCACGTCCAGCGCGCCTCAGATAGCACAGAATTCCCCACGACAAATACGTGCCAGCAGTAGATGAACGACGCAATGTCCGGTGAAGCTGAGGCTATGGGGCAAGGGGAATCGCCCCTTAAGCACAAGGAGGGGACTTGCGGGGGTGCTAGCTATCGGAGGAGGTTACCAAGGGCGCTCCCATGGGCATTAGAAAGGCAGGGAGGATGCTGGAGTACTAGTATAGGAAATGGTGCTGGATGCTAGTTGCAAATTCGTCGAGCCATGAGGCTGGAATATTCGACAAGTGCAGATTGTACTGTGTCTTTATGTCGCCGTCGTGACGGAGTGTGATGGCTCTGTTCCATCTGGAGTTGGGCAGCAAGGCTAAATCTAACCATCATACCGACGCCATGATGTCGAGCCGCGGCCAAGCATGCCCACCTACGCAGAAGTTGTGATCTTCAAGAACTCTGTGATGACCTAGACTGCTTGCACAACAGCTTTGTTGACTTCTCGGTTTCGCAATGCAAGACTGTCATTGCAGCATGACTTGGCGAATTGAAGGTTCAGGAGTTCGGGATTCATGCAGTCTTGGCGATCATGACCCTTTGAATGCGTGGAGAGGCAGGAAGGAGGTCGTTGAGACGTTCTTCAAGGATACAAGACTGTCCATATCGATATTACGACGTAGTCTACGCAGCATTGGCATTCTTCTTGAGAGCTTCTGCCGCTTGGATTTCTGCCGACAAGTAGCCACGCTTTTCAAAGTCAGTGTAATAACCCATCTTCTTGGGAGGAGGACGAGCTTGTTGAGGCAAGACGTCGAACTTGTGGGGTTTCAGGAGAGCGCGGAGACCCAGTCGGTTGTGGTAGACCGATTTGATGGATCCACCAGCGCCTTCCACGGCTTCGATGGCTCCTTGCGAAGCTTGGGACACTTCAATCGAGATGGGCGTCGTCAAGTGCGATTTTCCCTACAACACCATGAGCTCAGCAATAGAATCAAGACGCTACGTTGGCGAGAAGCTTAACGCCGTGCTTGATGCGAGAAGCAGTCAATAGACCGCAATCCGTGAGCGTCTTCATTGTAATCGTCTGCGAAGGGTCAATGCGGCCCATGTCGATGAAGAGTTGCAAACGATCGACGTTGATAACTTCCATGGGAGTTGCCCATTTGTTGTTGAAGCCACGCTTGGGCACACGTTGGTAGATTGGAGTTTGACCACCTTCAAAGCCAAGAGCAGGACCGGAACGACCGCTGCGAGCCTTTTGGCCTTTGTGACCACGACCGGAGGTCTTACCCTTGCCTGAACCAATACCACGACCTAAACGCTTGCCTTTGCGGGCGGCACCAGGATTATCCGCCAAGTTATTAAGGCGCACTGGTTCAATAAGCGACGCAGGCGCAGCGGAGTGCGTGAAACGGCTTGGAACGACCGAGAGACGGCTGAAAGCTTGACGGAGCCCAAGCATGATTGAGTGTCCTGGAAGATGATGCGGAACCAATGATGCCAGTGGACAATCGATGGATTTGATTAGTTCAATTATAGCCAATCGGAAAATAGAAATTCGAACAAATACATTCCCTTGCTTTAATGATTTAATTTAGTTTTCATTATTTTACGCATTGAGTAATTCATACAAATGTCGTTATACTCGGGTATATTTATATTTCAAAATTCTTAAAGCCAGGTATTTTAATTAAAAATGAATATATGTTCAATATATTCATCAGCCATCTCTCTTCTTGCAAGACGGTCTTGACTCCGATAAAAAGGATGAGCATAACTACAACTGTACTCTCAAGGCCCTAAAGCACCGCTGGGATCAGAATCATGTTGCGCTTTGGGCCTTTCGGGCTCGGATAAGATAGATCCCCATACTGAATTATTCTTATTTTGATGAAGAAATCAAATTACTAAGAATATCAAAAAAGAAATTATATTGATAAATGTATGGATTCTTAATTTTTTAATGCACTTTGACGCAAGACTCATGGAAGGATATTTGCGCTTCCGACAGAAATGCAAGGAATGGCAGCAAGTCCATGAGACTCTGTTGCGTCTGCTCTCGTCATTCCAGTCGCAGGTTGAGTCCATGCGGGGCAAACTGGGCTCTCTAGCGCAGCCATCTTTGAATCAACCGATCGATCCGCTTTGGATTGAAGATTTGTTCGTCTCCATCCAAGACACACTTCCAGCACTTGAAGCGATTCTAAAGGACATGTACATCATCTACGAAGATACAATGCTAGAAGAGACCAAGTCTTTAGCAAAAGCATTGTGCTCTCGTCGGGATTACATTGGATTTGTCGGTGTGGAGCTCGAAATGTATGAAGCAGAGTATCAACACACGGTCAGTCACAAGCATGTGATGTTGCTCGCGACTGAAAAGGATCGTAGGAAGTGCTCGTCAAGAACTTGCGCTTTGATACCCCAAGCAATATTTGGAATTCATCAATTACGTCCCTTTCGACACAACCTTTTCTCGACCTAGACGTGATCACCGACATCACCGAGGTATTTCGTAGCACCGAAAGATGACATCTCTAAGCTTGTCGTGACTTGTAGAAGCACAACTTTTCGTACCGGAACCGATTACCATGAGTTTGGAATCGTGCTCTTGATAGGTGCTGCAGGTGTTGATGTCGGCGGAGCTGATGTTTTGAATTGCGCGGCCATGTCTTCAATGTCTTCCAAGCAAAGTCCATTTAAGAAGGCGGCTTGTACCTATCCACGTGTGTTTCAAGTGATAAGTGTAGCTTGTTGAACAACGCACTTTTTCAAATTCTTGACGGATGCGAGTTGACTCATCAGGAGTAAAGTATTCCTGCATGAATGTTTCCAAAGCCGTCGTTAAGCTCATATCCACGCGCGGCCGTTTGTTTCCTCCTGTGTGTGGATCGCTTACTCGGGCGTCGATTTCAGAAAGGACTACCTTCTCCGAGCTCTGTAATGGTGGACTGTGGCTTTGCATTGACCTAATCATAACATTAGAAAGATGAGGTCATTTTCATTTTTCTCACATCAGTCTTCCATGCCACACGGCAGAATGTCTTCTTCCGTACGACGGGGAATTGCGCCAACAACCGCTGGAACTCCGCTTCGTCCATTTTCAAAATGTGCATCGCAAAATCAATCACACATTCAATACCTGGCTTTAGTGACCTTACACAATCCAGATCTGGTACCAAAGTCAGCTTTAAGTGCATTAAAGTCCGTAAAAAGAGGTGCTCTTTTAAGTACGACATCTATTTAGTAGGTCCCTAGTAGTCAAAAATGGATGGAATACAAACTTGAAGATAAGTGGGTATCTGCGAGTTCCTAGGGGGGTCAAATTTTTTATACTTGAGTTTTGTATGTGAAGTGCCAGAGTTGGAAAGATACCAGGATTTTGCGCGCCATTTTTCAAATATTCACGTGGGGCAACATGGAAAGACCTCACTTGAGAGAAGAACTGCTGCTCCATGGATAGAGAAAGAGAGAGAGAAAGGAAATAGATGCTTTATCGTTGGTTTAGGCTCTGGACGACGCATGTTCGCATCATGGTATTCAAGACTCCAGCGCATCCGTCAGTACACAATGTGATTGCTTCCTGCACTCGAGCATACGAGAGTTTTCCTTGCTGCATAAGGTGTGTGATCTGTCCTTGCGCAGGCATGAATGCCACCAAAACGTGCGTAGAAGCCTGTTCGTCGGCAGTTGGGTCGAGGACGATCTCGTCTTGCCAAACGCCAGCACTGCAAGCGGCAACCATATCAATCATTTCGATACCAGCATCGACAAGAGCCAACGATGCGCATGTAATCGCAGCGCTCAATTCGCTTCCGTCGCTCTCAAGTACAACAGCATGAATGCTCACTTGGCATTTCGGAAATTTGGACACCAAGATCGCGGGTTCCAATGCTTGACGCATCAAGTTGCCATACTCGGATTCGTACGTGGCAAGTGCAGTGGGTAGTTTGATCTCACATGCGACTGGTTGTCCTTTTGTCAAGCGAGGATTCACTTCGGCTCGAGGTCCGTACACAGCAACGACCACTCGGGTTTGGCCGAATTCAACGTACGCAGAGCCCGCAGCATGGCTGAGAACACCACAGCGCATGAAGCACGCTCGATACTCATCTCCTCCTCGTCCATCTCGGCGCGGGGACTTGACGGTGGGCGTCTCTGTAGGTCGCACTTGCACAGGTTGTGGAAAGTAGCAGTTTTGCATGCCAATCGATCGATTACTGGCAGGAAAGACACCCAAATTCCAACTCTATCAATAAATGATTTCTTATTTATCCAAATTTTGTGAGATTCATTCCAAATAGTGAGATGGGCTGGAAATGTATCGATTTTTTTAATCGATTTCCAAATCTCGCAGCCAATCAGAATCGAGTATTTAACTAATTCACGCAAAACACACCCAAACACACCCTAACTCACATTCAATTAATTTGGCCAATATTCAGTTGAACTTGGCTTCAGTATGGTCAAATCGATTTGGAAATGTATTTGATTTTTGGTCAAAAATACAAATTAGACTGAAATTGACAATATTTCCCATAAAATAATTTATTGTTGTGGAAATTATTGCTTCAGCAAATGCCTCCACAACAACCCAAATTTCACGTCCCGTGGCTTGTCCAAACTTCGGACCTTCATTCAAAGTACTTCGTACCAGTAATACAACTTTCTATTAGGACTCCACGATTGTAGAATGCTGTGTCGAGTTGACTGTGAATCCAAAATTCAGGTCTTCGTTGATGTTGTCATGTGGATTCATTTTTCGCCTTACTGGTACTTCTTCGATCTCTTGAGAGAGTGGAAGGCCCAGTTGATTTTTCGCGCCAATTCCAATTGAAATGTATCCTCCCTCGCTTGTGGTTTTATGGCGAGTATGCATCAATAGTGAGCTTGAGTGAACTGCCTCATTGCCAACCACATTTTTCCTTCTAGATGTTTGCCCCCATTGAGCTTGATCGTCCTCTGGCAGCCCACAACTTGCAGTGACAACAAAGTGAGATCTTGTCCAGGGATGAAAATCGAACGACATCATCCACTCGAGGTTGCTGGAGCTGGTCAGATGGTCGCGAATTGTGCGTTGGATCGAAGTAATTTCCCTCAGAAAGGCCAAAATTGAATTTTTCACGCGCTTTAATTGGTGAAAATATTTGATTTTAGCCAATCAGAAAATGTTAGATGGACTTTAGGTGATCTTGAAACATTGCGGAATTTGACAGAAAGGACATGGTAAGGTTGTCGTCGAGTGAATCGCCGTGAATGAGCATGACAGGTCTCCACCGCGGAAGAAAGGCCCGTAGAATGGGTAAGGCGCAGTTCTTTGTGTCCCTCTTTACATGCATCGTAGCAAATCTATGAAGCCGTCAAGAGTGACAACATCAACATTTTGGAGCCTCTTGTCGGTTCTGTCGTTGACATCAATGAGCGATTTGTCTTTGACATGGATTATTTGGGGGTAAGCGAGATCTTTGAATTGTCGTCACAGTGTATTAGTTGAAGAGCACTATATTGGGGCTGGCTGCGCGTTTGGGCAGTGCTCGTGTCGTGGATTTGCTTGTCAAACTTGGTGCTGACGTTACTATCCCAGACGAGGTGAGTTGTCCATGCTTGAACTCGAATGTGAGCAATAATAGTGGAGTGAAACGACCCCTTTGATGTGGGCATGCAAGCACAATTATGTGGAATCGGCCCGACTCATCTTGGGATCGACAACTTTAGAAGAGCCACCCACTTATCCAGGAGATATTAACGCGATCAACAAGGTGCGAATTAAAAACATGCTAAAATAACTTCTGTTCAGACAAAACGAACCGCATTAGATTTTGCTAGCCATTACGGCTCCCCTGAGGTTGTTGCTCTCTTGATGTCACACCCTTATATTGACTGTAATATTCCAGACAAGGTACATCAATCAATCGCATCACCATAACCAAGTCCACTAGTACGACAATACACGTTTGATGTGCGCATGTTTGAATGGTCAAGTCGAAATGGCAAGACTTCTCGTGGCAAAGACGAGAGACATTAACAAGAGAAACATGGTACGAAACATTTTCATTCTGTTTTTACCTTTATGTTTGTAGCATCGTCAAACTGCGCTAGATAATGCCACGAATCCTGAAGGAGAAGGTGATGCGAGTAGAAAAGCTGAAATTGTCGAAATGCTCTTGGCTCAAGAGGGCATTAACATCAATATTACTGACACGGTATGCTTATATTTTTTCCCTATTTGAACTGCATCATGTAGTATGGAGACACTGCTTTGATGCGAGCTTGCCTGAAAGGTGATTTGAAAATGGTGACTTTACTTCTGTCCAAGCCTGAGGTCCACGACATCAACCTCGGCAACAATGTAAGTTCTGCCAGTATCTCTTACGTTAACATCACTGAAGAATAATCGCACGGCCTTATCTTTTGCTTGTGAATCTGGCAGTGAGAGTGTCGTGGCAGCCCTGTTGAACCACAACAATATTGACGGTGACATCGCCGACAGCGTATGACTTCATAAATAACTTAACCAAATATTTGATGTGGCTAATGTAGGATGGACAAACGCCTGTCATGTGGGCATGTAAGTGCGGTCACAAAGAGGTTTTTGAGCTCTTCCTCAACGGGAAGTTGCATGATGTCAATCTCAAGTCAAATGTACATCGGAGTGAGAGTATTGGCAAGTATTCACTTTTTCCTATAGAGCAAACGGACAATGTTATCGTTTGCCGCTGCATCCGGAAACGTGAATATTGTGATTTTCCTTTTGAATCTTAAGGACATTGATGTGGATGCGCTGGACGAAGTACTGTGCCTCTCACATCCAAATTTTAATGACTTTTGCCTAGGATGGCCGGTCAGCCCTCATGTGGGCGAGTAAATGTGGGCATAAGTCCGTTGTCGATTGCCTTTTGCCAAAAACAATAAATATCAACAATCCAGATAAAGTTGATGTGAAGATCTAAAGTTCTCTAAACAACGTTAGGATGGCCATACAGCCATGATGCTTGCATGTCAACTTAGCCCTCGTGAGTGGAAGGTATACTGCGATAGTTTCATGTATTTTCATCTCGAGTAGAAAAATGCAGAGGCCAAACACAATCGCGCAGAAATTGTCAATTTGTTCTTACGCCGTTCTGATCTGCACGATATGAACTTTCGCAACAAGGTACAGTTGAAATTGCTATTGCCAGTTTAACAAGTCAATTTAGCACAAAACGAGCGCATTCTTCATCGTGTGTGAAAATGGGCACGAAGACATTGTGAATATCCTCTTGGATAGAAATGACAGTGACATCAATTTGACAGGAGGCGAGGTGCGTGACGACTTCTTGGGTGGATCTCTATACTTTACATGAAAGCTTCACAACACTCCATTGATGATTGCAGCCAAAAACGGATACATCGGTATTGTTGACATGTTGTTGAGGCATCAACGACAGCGAGTACATCACCTAGCTTTGAAAAACAGGGTATATCTGCCCTATGTGAGCTCTATGACTTATATTCATCGAGTAGGAAGGTCACACTGCTTTAGACCTTGCTCTGAACAACGAGCGATACGATGTCGCGGAGCGTTTATTACAGGCTTTGTTACCAAAAGTTGGAAAAGTGACACAACAAAGTCGCGAAGAGTCTTTTATCTTCAAGCACAATGTAAGTGCTTCCATTTTATTTCGAGTGACATAAGGAGTTCTAGAACAAACTACTGATTGAGCATTTAGCTCCACATTTGACGGAACAAGTGGCAATCAAAATTCTCTTAGCCGATAGACCATTCAATTGGGATGGTATTCTAATCTCAACGCATTCATACTCGTGGAACGCCTTTTTGGATTCGAAAGTACCTGGGACGTCCACTTTCCGCCAACATATTCTACAAGCGCTATGCCATTTGTTTGACTGTAGCCGAGCTGAATTTTTCAGGCACGTCGCCTTCACGAAGGATCAGCATGGCCGCGAGATCCTCCAGACCACTGACGCGGAAACGCGCAAGTTTCTCAAGAAAGAATTGTTCTTTTGTGGGCGTTACGACATTTTTGAAGGCCCACCGATACATGTAAGTGCAACATCGGTGGTTATTCATGCCTTCGACCATGACCTTTGTGATCAAATGTTTGATGTGCACTCCTCCGATGGAGGTTTCGATATCGTTGCGTTCAAAGAGTGCACTGAGCTCTTGGGTCGCTTGAGTGCAAGTCGCCATGTCGTTGGGCAGAAAAAGGTATCCTGAATAGCCACGGCAGCAAGTGCTGACCGCGTTGCTTTGCATAGATTGCTTCCGACAAGAAAGAATGGGAAAACGAATTCAAAGTATGGGCAAAAGGAGAATACATGACGAAAGAAGACTATCTACGATATTGCGAGCAACATTTTGGTGGCAAAATCAAAGTCGCCATGAAGTTTTTGAGTGGCCAGAGCGCTTGTGAGGCCGAGGTTGAAAATCGAAAGAGGATCAAGTGTCCAAACCACGTGCTTGATCTCTACCCATCTGTGGATGCGACGAAATTTCAGGAAGACCTGGCAATCCTCAAAAGCAAAGTGACTCAAATTGACTTGGCCGATGCAAGTCACTTTGTCGTCATGCCTGCTGCCGATCGTACATTAGAAGATATCCACAACAAGGAAAAACCGAATGAACTTCATACCAGAGGATACCTCTTGGACGTTGCCACGGCTCTGAATGAAATGCATAAAAGAGGATATGTCCACGGCGATGTCAAGAAATTGAATGTGGTCCGCACTCCTGGCAATTCTCTCAAGATGATCGACTTGGATGCGACAACTAAAATTGATGAACCGATCGGTATAAAATTCAGCTCGGGGATTTTGCCTCCAGGTAAATTATGCCATCAATATCTGGACGTGATAGTGTCACTTGGTAGAAATGTTTTATCATTTGAAAGGAGGAGAGGTTCAGCAGTACGAAAACTACTGGGAAAATGAAAAAGAAGACCGTCAGCTTTGGAAAAAGCTCAAGCCAAACAAAAACTTTGTGGTAAAGTCCTTCCGCCGAGACAAGATGAACGCT
This sequence comes from Aphanomyces cochlioides, assembly GCA_019828595.1. NCBI lineage: Eukaryota > Oomycota > Saprolegniomycetes > Saprolegniales > Verrucalvaceae > Aphanomyces > Aphanomyces cochlioides. The sequence continues at coordinate 2,021,384 of JAHQRK010000015.1, forward strand.
CTCCCGTACGAATTGGTCAACGCAACTCCAGCAGTGGATGCATGGTCGTTTGGTTGTATGGTATATGAAATGCTCAGTGGCAATAGCCTTGTCCAGACTGACGTAAACCAAGACATGGTTGGCCCTCCACCCTCATGGGACGGCAATGAGCTGGAAAACAAAGTCTCGACCATCCACGACGAAAGAGCAAAAAAATTGGTCTTGAAATTGCTTGTAAAAGATCCCTCCAAGCGAATTACTATGGAACAAGTGATCAAGGACGCTTACTTCAACGACGAAGCAGTTTATACGGAATTTGAAACGCAGTTTGCCAATGTCAGAGAAGGTCAAGATCGCTTGTATGATAAAGTGGCACGAGTTCAGGAGGAAGTTCAAACAACAGCTGAAGTTGGTGAAGCCACAAGACGCTCTCTCCGCGGGGCAACCACGGCTGCTACGAATGCTGTTGTCAATGTTATGTTTGATGTCACCAAGATCCCAACATCCTTCGTCTTGCTTGAAGATGCATTGAGGAGTGAGGTCGAATCCAATGGTGTGGAGACATACATCCCAACGTACGAAGACAATGAGATCAAACTTCCAACGCTCGGATCTCCTCGGTTTCTGTACTTTGTGGATGAAATCACTGGCGAGATCATCGAAGATAGTGGAATGCGTGTTGCCAACGAATGGTTTGCTGGGTCGGTGGACTCGGGGCTTGAAAGCGCAAACCAACTCTTGTCATTCGTGACTTTCTTTACTGAAGCATTTCCCAGCGTGGATCTCCCTGAAGAAAAACAAAACACGTTGCCGAATTCCAACTTGGTGCTGCATGGCCATGGCCCTGTCATGGCAACCCTGAAGCAGCTCTTGAAAGATAACAGAGACAACACGTTTGGCCAACTGGAGCTACAAAGAATTCGTGACAAGCTTGTCTGGACTACAACGAAGCCGTCCGAGACTGCAATTATTCCATCCAACGACGAACTCAAGCAGCTAGTTATTAAGAAACTACTCCTGCGCTGGGGCGTGTTTCTCCAGCCAGATGAGCATGGCACAGCTGCTCCAACTGCGTAATTCCACCGTAAGTCCAAGACGAAGTCGATCGTCAGCCAAGACAACGAGGGTACAGTGCTAGCCATACTAAAGACAAAACATGAGTTGGCTTTAGAACAATTTCCTAACATCTCTAGTGGTTCCCCAAAGAAAAAGAAGAGACTCCGTCAGGCTTTCTGAGAGGTAGACATTCCTTTGTTGGATGGGATTTCAAGCCATTTGTCCTGTCAACTGGATTTGTTGACTGGGTTGACCATGTGGTGCATGGTACGCCAGGAACGAACGCATTTTCCAACATATTGTCGACGGTCGGCTGTCTTAGAATCGCCGCAGATCTCTCGAGACAAAGCGGATGATTCTGACGCCTTTCTCGACTTGGGCCCAGAGGAAGGCAGCGCCATTGATTTCGTCATCAACTTACCAAAACTTACCATGTACATCGCGACCACACAACAGTGAGCATACTTTGTTCCAGTATCAAGTCAAACGCAATGGGCGTCTCGCAATCCGTCGCATGATCTTATCAAGTTGGGTGCATTCACCAATTGACGACGTCCATGCAAAGCTACACTTCTGCCGCGCACGGTCTCGACGAAGACGCATCGCCATCTGAAATTGCCGCTGCGTTTGAAAACCTCAAGAAAGCGCGGATGGCCATCCAAGACAAACGTGACCAAGTGACAAAAAGCCTCGATCTCAACGAGCCATCCTCTCAAGACCAGTCATCGCAGCAGTCCCAGCAGCCGTCCTCCTCCTCATCTCGTAGTGAATTTGCCCGCCTCTTTAGCGATAATGTCGTCCCGCCACCAGCCTCATCGTCTTAAACGCCGCCGCAATTTCCATGAATAAAGTGAGTGTATCCCAATCAACCCGTCCCCATGCAAGTTCAACTTGAAGAAATCAAACGACGATGAGAAGACGATAGGCGTCTCGACGACCAACTTGTCAGACGTCTGCTGGCATCAACTCTCTTCTGGGTGCATCGTTGGACTGGATCTTCCACGGCGGCAACTGCGCTTCAAGTGTTTCTTCCGTCGTCATTTTCAATCTTGCCTCCATGTTGTACACATCGTACTATGCGTCTGGCATCCATGGCGTGAATGAAGACGCGACGCCGTCAGAAATCCTCGCGGCATTTAAATCGCTCAAGCGACGTCGATGGGCCATCGAAGACAAACGTGTGGAAATTGCTCACAGTCTCGATATGATTTCTGTCGATGCCAAACCAAGTGATCCTCCTCTTCGTCGAGTCAAACCACGATGCCACCGCGATATTTAAGAAATCAACCACACCATCATCTCTCCCCCTCGTTCGACTTGTTTCCTGCCAACTTGGCTCGCCACTTTCGTCACTCCAGGCTTGAACAGCCTTGGTGCGTGGATGGCCATCGTCGTCGTTGGCATTTCTTCAACTTGAAGGAAGCTTTGGAGAAAAAGTTCCTCTTGCGTCTTGTTGACCAGATCCGACTGACGACGCAATGCCAAAAATCACAAAATTCAAAGTCGATTTATTAAATACAGGTTTCAACTTTGATCAATTATTTTTTACCCTTATTAGGAGCTATATTTGGAGGTTTATTCGGAAAATGGATAGGTAATAAAGGCTCAGTAGCTATAATTAATAACCTACTATAATTGATATTACTGTTCATTAAACAATCAGTGAATCTAGCTACGATCGATTTCGCCATTAAGCAAAAGTTTACGTTTGTTCTTTCACTGGCGACAAGAGCAAACTTTTGTCTTGATCATTCTTGACTCAATCACGCTGCATATTTTGTGTGATCGAAACGGTATATATACACTTTGGAATATTTGTTTCACCAGCGTGGACATGAGCAGCATATCGATGGAATTTTAGTGTCCAGTGAGTTAAATTTCAAACGCGCACTAGCACTGCACAAATAAGCTACCGTACTGCGTGTGAGGTAGACTCGACGCAGTTTCGTTAACGAATTTCAATCGTGGCTAGAAAGATTCCGCATGACTTGGCATGACCTTAAATTCTGGCGAAAGAAGATGACTAGTGCACTACAGCAATCATATGCACTCTATCGCAAGCGATCTGCTCGTTTCAGAACGATGATATTTCAATCTAGCGTGTATTAGAGCGGATAAATACTTTCACGAGGATACGGGATCCTTCGTTTTAATATACTTTCTAAATTTATTTCAGAGTTGAATCGATATTTTGGAAATTTCGAGTCTTTTATATGTCCATCTCGGTGTTATCGATGACCCTGATAAGTCCAAGACACTGATTTCCAGTCTACCACAACCGGCAACTTGGCGGCCACCGCGTGCCATGCTTCCTGGCGCTCTCTGGCTTGGAAGGACGGCTCAACTTGACAGTTTTTCCTTGAGGGTAGAAATATCCAGCGTCAAATGTTCACCTTGACGTAGTGGTCGTGCTACGATTGTCATGGCAACCGTCCCGTTGACGAAAGTGGCTGGAGCGTTTCTATTTTCATTTCCAAATTTGCGCCGATTGAAGCGATCGATGGATTTGTGCTACACATCCGCCGCGCATGGCCTCCACACGGAAGCGCCGTCGAATGAAATTGTCGCCGCGATGGAACAACTCAAGCGCCAACGATCCGCCGTCGAAGACAAACGGTTGCAATTGGCGCAGTCGTTGGAACGCGAGGAAAATCCACAGCCTGCAAGTCAACAAGCTGCGAAAGCACCGTCGGAATTTGCAAGACTCTTCAATGACAATGTCGTCCCTTCCCCCACAACATGAAGGGTTTCAAGAGGCATCAACTACTTTGTTATTTAAATGGAAAAAACATGAATACGACCGTCAATGTGCACAGAAATGCGACCCTGTCGCCCATGGAAGTTTCCATCGATTCCTCACATGGATAACCCACGCTGAAATTCTGGATTTTCAGACGCACACGCTTGTGAAATGAGTGCTTAAAAGGACGAGACGACGTCAAGATGACAGGCTTTGTCTTCTCGACGTGAGTCCATCGCAGGGTTGAACAATATCCGCTTTCGTCAGTCAAGTCACAACGAACTTGTGGATGAAAATCGAGGAAGTTAGGTGGATAGCGAGACAGATTTATGCGCTTTAATTTCCGCCATTTTTCACTCGTCATTTCGATTCCTACCCGTCAATCCAAGTCATCACGTCGTGGATTGCTGGTGCATCTGCGTCATGGACTTCAATGACAACTGCATAATCTTTTTACCTGTATTATTTTATTTCTTGCCGTCTATGAGAACAAATAATTAAACTTGTCCTGTTGCAATGTTCCACATTGCGTTAGGATCCGAGGGAAGTGTAATGTTTGTTTTTACAATTGTTTGTTCATTATATGAACAAACAATAATGGCTCGGGAATTGGCATACTAGTATTATGTCAATTCCCGAGACATTTTTGGGAACTGAAGTCAAATTTACGTCATGAATTTTAGTGTATTTTACTCCAAATCATCTCCTAGAAATCTCGCATCAACCGATAAATAGGAGGGAAAAAGATTGAATACATAGATGATTTCTCCCGGCGAACTGATTGTGATTGCTTATGCTATTAGTCTTTATCTACCACACCTCGCTGGAGTGCGAATATACTTGTGACTGCGCGATAATGGCTTTGTGGATGACAAATAACATTACTGAGACTTGTTAAGCTTTGTAAATAAGATGGCGAGTATTTTTCTTCCAAGCATTCCATGCCACTACGAGAGTGCTTGCTCTTTTTGCGTCACTGGAAAGAACACTTTCTAGTAAATTGGTCAATTCCAACTTATCCTTCAGCTCGGAGTCTAATAACGTTATATGCGTTGAATAAACACTTACCTTGACGCAATCCTCTCATTCTCCAAGGCGTGCTCTCCCCCTATCAGCCACAACACTGAGCTAGCGTCTTGCTTCAGTCCTGCAGGATAACTCCAAGATGAGGTTTTATTGCAAGGGTCTAATTTTAGTCTATGGTTTATAAAATCACTCTGATATTTAATACTCTATTAAATCTGACAGTATAATTTCCTTGGGTTTTGATTGGCCGACACGATCATTGGTTGTGCGATTCAGTTGGATTATACAATTTATTTTATTCTCTTGGCTTTTGTATATAAATTTAAATTTGGTTTTAAAATTTTCATTCGCTGCGTCCGTGGCGTCCATTTACTTTTCTTTTGCAGGGAACTTGACCATGGTCTCTCTTAAGCTTCAAAAGCGGTGCGTGCCGACGCGTAGGTCCTGGCTGTTGTTTATCGGTGTTTATGTAGCTTGGCTGCGTCCGTGTTGAAGTGCGGTAAGCGCAAAATCTGGTTGGACCCTAACGAATCGACCGAAATTGCCTTGGCCAACTCTCGCCAAAACATCCGCAAGTTGGTCAAGGATGGTTTCGTCATCCGCAAGCCTCAAGTGATCCACTCGCGTGCTCGCTTCACCAAGCGTAACGCCGCCAAGCGAAAGGGTCGCCACACTGGTATTGGTAAGCGCCGCGGTACGGCCAACGCCCGTTTGCCTTTCAAGGTCATCTGGATGCGCCGCATGCGTGTCTTGCGTCGTCTCCTCCGCAAGTACCGTGAATCCAAGAAGATCGACAAGCACATGTACCACGATTTGTATATGCGTGCCAAGGGTAACCAATTCAAGAACAAGCGTGTCTTGATGGAAATCATCCACAAGATCAAGGCTGAATACTTGCGTGAAAAGTCGCTCAAGGATCAATCTGCTGCCCGCCAAGAAAAGGCTCGCGTCGCTCGTGACCGCAAGTCTGGCAAGGAAGTCGTTGCTGACAAGCAATAAATGATTGGACCACCCACGGAAACCCCTGCTAAGAAGTGTTAATGGACATGGCTTCGTCTCTGTCTAACATGCATGATGGTCGCGTTTTCCCTTTCCATTTCTACCTCGCTTTAGTGACCCACAACAATCTTTCCACCATAATGTTGTTGCAAGTATCCTTTCGAGCGGTCCTTATTGCCAGGGAGCTATGGATTATTGCACCATTGACCATTGTATTTCTTTCGAGGAAAGCGTGCCCCTCGAAGAGTCTACAAGAATGAAGCAATTTCCTCGGCCATGCTACGCCTTTGACCAGTCTAACCCACCTTGAATGGAGAAGGCACTCCCCTTGTAACTTCAGACGATGCCCTCGATCATTGCAATCCAATACACATGACCATTGCAATACCCTTAAATATTGCAATACCTTGTCTAATTGCAATACCCCGATATATTGCAATGCTTGATCGGGAAGCAGCTCCCATCATCTAGGAGGAAGCAAGATGGGTAATACACATTCCCTTCTAATGAGAGATCTTCTAATTTAGGTGGAATGCCCTCAGTTTTCAAGAGCCAAATCCAAGCGAACAGCCCGAGCGATGAGTACAGTGCAGTGCTAAAAAATATTGATTTGTCAATTATTTTCAATATATTGCAATATATTGAAAGTCATAACAATGGATGCAAAAATTGACAACCTGTTAGCTCTGAGCTAACATGGGATTCCTGACCTTCGACAACAGAGTTCTTATTTTGAATATATTCACGTTGGGAAGACATTGCCAGAGTTGTATCAGAGGACGTTTGTCGATAATTTTCACGAATGTATTTGAAATTGCAAAAATATCAATATATTTATTGGTTGCATTTCGTTAAATAGGAGGCTAACTCGGGGGCGGCGGCGATCGAGAAGACGATCGCACGGAGCTTGGGATATCTATCAAAGGAGATTTTCAGCTTATCGTAGAAGCGGAGGAGGACGTTGACGACCAAGTCAAAGAGGTAGAGGTCGATCCACGTCCGCTCTCCAAAGAACGAAGCTTCAGAGCTCGTTGAAGCAGAGTTTGCAGCTGCTTCCATGCTTTTCAAGTTTGCATGAACCATGCGGCGAATGCTAATGATCTTCTTCCTGCTCACAGCCGTGGGGCTCTTGTCAAACATGTAAATCACGCAAAAGAGGGCAACCATCATGTCGTTGATCTTCTCTGCCACCGAGTCCACTTGACAAGCCAAGGCGAAATCATCGCTAGGGTAGAGCTTGGCGAGTGTTGCTGCATAACGCGCAATGGCTAGTGTTTGGCCAAACGTTTGTCCGTCCACTTCAAGTGTCGGTAGAGATCCAAACGGCAAATCGAGATGCGATTTCACGTACGGGAAGAGTTTGTGGGGAATGCGGCGATCCGTAAACGGAATCCCGGCATAATGCAGCAGCAGGCGGACGATCTCCGCGCGTCCAGGGATGTCAAAGTAGCGCAGGATAATTGACAGCGTCATGCGACGTCAATCGAGTTGTTACGCCGGAAGACCCCCATCCACGCTTGAATTCGAGTGAATTCATAAGCAAAAAATAGAAGTATTCGAATAATTATTTTTAATTCCGGTATTTTTAGAGTAAATTACATAAATAAAGTTAAATTCTGAATATATAAATATATATAACAATTCAGAATTTAACTTTATTTATGTATTGGAAATTAAATATACGAATTAAAATAGAAAAATCACGAAGAATTAATTGTTTTGTGCAGCAAAGATTTCGCTGTGCACAAAAAGAAAATATTTCAGACATCAATTTGGATAAAAAGAACATTTAAGAATTCTTATTTGATTAAAAGAAAATTTCTTAATCAAGAGGTGATGGAAGGACACCATGTCAAGGAAGCGAAAACGTGAACGTCAACAAGACCCGCTGCTCAAGATTGACGCATGGCGATCGATTGTGGGTTTCCTCCCTCGCCATGCCTTGCTCAATGTTTCTCAGTGCTCAAAGGCTCTCGATTTTACCGTCAGGGATCATCACAGAAGCGTACAAGCTGACTTATCGAGTGGTATCGAAGATCTTCCGGTTCCAGTCGAGAATTCCATCGACGACGAGCGATATCCAAGTGGGTTTGTGTATGGACGTACCACGCGTGGAACCACTCATCTCCCAGAGCCCTTATCTCGACAAGTATCTGTTGCTGTGTTTAAAGATCGTGTGAAAGGATGGAGTCTTCAAGCTCTGGAGCCGATTCCTCCCGGCACATTCATTGGAGAGTATGTCGGTCGTCTTGTTCGGACTCAAGACATGGATCGATCATCGACATACATTGTCAGCATCCGTGAAGAAGCCTCTGACGTCGTCTGGCGAACCAATGTCGATGCCAGATTCGTGGGTAACTTCACTCGCTTTATCAACCACTCCTGCGATCCAAATGCGCGATGGGAGACGTACCGCTCGAGAGATTCCTTCTGTCCTCGCATCCACGTACTCTCTCTTCGTCATACCCAAGCTGGAGAAGAAATCACGGTCGATTATGGCCTGGCGCATGGCTTGGGAGCGTCCAAGTGTGGCTGCCAGAGTCCCAACTGCCGTGGCTTCCTCCCGTTTGATTCAAAATTATAATCTCACACTTTTCAAATGTCTCCGGGTGATTTACAAATCGTTGAATGCCATTTCTTGTTTGATGATGTGATCAAACATGTGGATCTTTGTAAACTTCGCTAATTTCACACATTTGAAATGTCCTGTGTATCATTTCACAACTCTGAAATGTCTTCGTGGAGCTTGTGAAGACAGTAGTAGGGGCAACGTCGACGAGGATAGATTTCCGACTTAATGAATCATAAATATCACACGTTTGAAATGTCCAAAATGATTGCACAAGGTCGAAATGTCTGCTTCGTGGACCTCTGTGGACATTTCGATCCTGTGAAATAGTTCCAAAGGGCAATCGACAAGGCCAACTTTGGAAGCGCCGTGCCAATGTGCATTTCACAAGATCGAAATGTCCATGGAGGTTGTTTCGTCTAGAATTTCACACTTTTGACATGCCCGGATGTCCTTCTCGTTGATATTTCTCTCTAGACATGACCATCGACTAATCTACCCTTGACACTTAGTTCACGCTTGTGAAATGTCTCCATGTTAATTGAACAAGTTTGAATTGTCCATCGCAATATTTCAATATTCAGACCATAAAGCGCTGCATAGCCATCGAGAAATTCTCACACATTTGAAATTTCGCAGCTTCCGACTGTTCATCGATGTTTTATCATCCGTCTATTGTCAACAATGTACATCATCTTCGTGTTAGTCTTGCATTGAAGATCGTGTCACGTTGTCAAAGTACGCGACGAGATCGGCGATGGCCACGCTTTCTTGCGTTCGCTCGGCTAAATTCTTGACCGTCACGCCACCTTGCTTGAGCTCGTCTTCCCCGACAAGGACGGCAAAATTGCATTCGAACTGATCAGCAAGCTTCATTTGCTTCTTCAGTTGGGGATAGTCAATCCAGTGGACAATGAGGCCAGCTTGGCGTAACGTTGCGGCAATTTGCATGGCTGGAAAGGCACAAGTCTCTCCGACTGGAACCATCTTCAAAGCTTATTACAGATGTCCAAATGCAGTGAATGAACTTACGCCAAGTTGAGTCAATGGCGGTGGGGACAATGGACACAATAGCGCCAATCGCTCAACCCCTGCAGCCCAGCCGATGCAGGACATCGCAGGACCTCCCAACGATTCCACAAGATGGTCGTAGCATCCTCCAGCAAGACAAGCTAATCCTGACTTGGCGTCGAGGAATTCAAACACAGTATGGCTGTAGTAATCCTACAATTTGGAGACTCAAAGTCGAGTGTTTGAGTACAATCGACGTACCAAGCCTCGGACAAGGCGATGGTCTAGCGTTGCTTCTATGCCAAGTGCTGCTAGGCCATTCATAACAACGTCGAAACGCTACAGAGTGGCTAAGACCACTTTTAAAATCTATCATACGTACACATCTGGAGCTATCCGTCAAGCTATCCATGAGCCGCGGAGCTTCCTGGAGCAATTCTCGATCTCTCGCGTCCTTCGAATCTAAAATACGCAACACACTGCCACGTTCAAATCTATACCATTCTGAGATAAAGCTGTAGTCAGGGAAGTCTTGTACCTCTCTTGGCTGTCTCTGGATAGGTCGAGCTTGATCGGCTCCAAGAACTGTGTGAGCTTTTCACGATACACTTGTCGGCTACGTTCCTGGTCAAACAGAGAGAGTACCAGCGGTTGAACTACCTTTCAATGCAACCAAGCGTATTAATATGCAGAGAGAGCTCCAAGCCAAGATTGCGCATGACATCGGCAGCTAGAGCTAGCACTTGTGTGTCCACGTGTGGACCGTTGGAGCCAATGTATTCGACGCCAAACTGCTGAAATTCACGGTAGCGACCTCGTTGCGGCCGTTCATATCTACAATTCAAGCACAGCGTTAGCCCAGTGGTGTTGAGAAATCAGTACCTGAACATGCTGCCAGAGTAGGAGACTTTGTGTGGTCCTGCGAATTGCAAACCATTGCTCAGCATGGATCGAATGACCCCTACAGCCATCAACCTCGATCTTTTCTTGCACAGAATGATGTCAAACCTGCTGTGCCTTCAGGACGCAGCGTCAAGCTGTTGTTTGAGTTGTCTGGGAACGTGTACATTTCCTACAAGCAGCATAAGCTGCAGCTAAAGAGCTCACTCACTCTACCTTGGACACAATGTCGGACGTCGTGCCAAGCGAGCGCGTAAACAAGTCGGTGGATTCGAGCAGTGGAGTCTGTATCGGTGTGAATCCATATCGACTGCATGTAGACAGCATAATGCTCACAATATGCTGCTGCAGAGCCAATTCCTTCGGCCACACATCGCGCGTGCCACGGACTGCCGCCACCTTGGTGGCTTTTTTCATGGTTCAATGGATTTCCAAGGAATTAACGAAACATGATTGGATAAAATAAATTAATTTTAACCAATCATTAATTTAAAATAAATTCTTACAAATTTCAAGATAAACCTATCGATAATTCTAATTTATCCAATTTACCTGCAATTTATAACTGAACTGCCACCGAGGTTCAGTTAATGTGCAATTCTCTTCATGAGAGAGAGCAAGAGCTTCTTTGTTTATCGCCTTAATCTTTAAGCTATTTGACAGCACGCTCTAGCTATTTGCCTCGGTTCAAGGTGTGAGGTAAAACTTGCTGATTTAACGAAAAGTTATTTGCTTTGTTATTGTCTGATTGACTCAAAATTTCCCAACTTGGCTGAAATCGATCAAACTTTGAATCAATCACCAAGTCGAACCAGCCAATCAGCATCCAGAGTTTGTTTAAAACACACACAAAACACACCAACACACACACACATTAATTCATGTACTTTCCGATTATACTTGAATTCACTATTGCAAGATTGATCACACAAATTTCGTCGACTTTGATCAAAACTGTAAATTTGGACGAAAAAGACAATACTCACTTTCACCAAACAGAGGGCTGTTGTCGTTGCCTTTGAGCTGGTTGCAAGTTGAGACGCTCGACTGTGGAATGACTGATATGGCCAGCGAGGTCGAAGTCTGATAGTTGATCCACAGCGTCCAAGATTCCCCTCGAGGGAGCAGTAGTTTGCCCTCGGACACACGTAGGGCAGTCTTCCCCCACAAGAAGCTGTAAATTATAGAGTGGTTCTTAAAGTCAGGTATTTTATAGGCAGTTTTGTCAAATTATATGGAGCAAAGATGATAACATGTCACTAAACTACGGATGTCAGTAATCAATCACTGGGGATCGTATTACTTTACGACTTGACATTTGACCTACACTATGAATCCTGTAAAGTATCTCGTTTACATGCAGAAAGACACCCAGTCTGGTCTCCGCAGCGTGATGCTTTACGCTTTACAGTATAATTTACGTCAAGTGCACTTTACGTTGCATTTCGCAGCCAGACTTTCCCAACATTTACTGTACAAGTCCTGTAAAGTGTAAACTTTACAAAGTACTCATCAGTCCCTCCTGCAGTAATGTGTTTTCAGCACGGCTGAGCAAAGCGTCGGGTTTCAGTCATGGCAAACTGTCTTGTAAGTTCAGAGCCTTCTTGCCACGTTGTTGCCCTCTCGATACGATGTCGCCAGCTTGATTTATATCTCACCTTCCGTGCTGCGATCTTTCCATTTTCTTATCTAAGTACATTTTGGTGTCGCTCCAATGTGTAAAGTATACAAACTTGAAGTCAAAGGGATCTACAGAACATACTGACTAAGATAATGTCGGTTGACCAAATTGGCACACTTGGAGTACTCATTCGTGATTTTGCCATGCGGTGCGCAGTCCAAGTCGCGCTCCTCTTCGTGGCGACCACTTCAGGCTCAGCACGAGCCGCGCAATCGTCAGATTTGGATGCCAAGGTCCAAGCAATCGTCAATGCCATGGTTTGGACCGAATTCCGCGTTCCACGAGACTCACAATGCTGTTTCTTGTAGACGACAGATCAACTTCTCGGCCAGATGAACCAAATCGACATTGGCGCGTTTGTCATCGATAACGCTGCTGGCGCCAAAGTCGTCAACGAAACACAAGTCCAAGAATATGTCAGTCTCGGCGTCGGTTCGTACTTGAATACGCCAGGCCTCGCCCCGTTGAACAACAAATTCAACTGGAACACGACGGAGTACCGCACGGCGATCACCAAGATCCAGGAAATGCACATGAAGAACAATGGCATTCCCATCCTCTACGGCTTGGATTCCGTCCACGGCGCCAATTACGTCAACAAGGCGGTCATTTTCCCCCATGCGATCAACACGGGCGCGACGTTCAACACAACTTTGGCGCGCTTGGCGGGCTTGTACACTGGTCGAGACACCAAAGCCGCGGGAATCCCTTGGGTCTTTGGTCCCATGATGGAACCTGTGCGTCACAAACACTGGTCGCGCATCTACGAGAGCTTTAACGAAGACCCCGCGGCTGTTGCATCTCTGGCAGCAGCGTACATTGAAGGCATTCAGAGTCAACGAGTCGCCGCGTGCGTCAAGCACTTGATCGCATACTCGGACCCGATGGACGGCAACGATCGCTCCAATGTCAACGAAAGCACGTACGAACTGCTCAACTACTTTGTGCCGCCGTTCAAAGCCGCCATCGACGTCGGCGTTCTCTCTGTCATGGGATCTTACATTGCACTCAACGGCGTCCCCGTGTCGGCCAACTCCGTCACGTCCCGCGATCTACTTCGCCATGATCTCAACTTCACGGGCGTCCTCGTGACCGACTATGGCGAGATTTACCTCCTCCGTCGTGATCATAAAGTCGTCTCGACGGACTTGGACGCTGTCGATCTCTCCATGAACAAGACGTCGTACGACTTGAGCATGACGCCGTGGGATACGAGCTTTATCAAGTGGGGAAAGCACTTGGTGGCAGCGAACCGCCTGAGCGCCGCGCGGTTGAAGGAATCCGTCGCACGCATAATTAAACTCAAGCTCCAGCTGGATCTATGGAACAATCCCGTCCCTGGGAGCGACGTGGTGCCGTTGATCGGGGACCAAGCGAGCCGCGATGCCGCCCTCAACATTGCGCAAGAGTCGATCGTCCTCTTGAAGAACACGGACAACATCCTCCCGCTCGCTCCTTCCAGCTCAATCTTCCTCACAGGCCCATCCATGGACGACGTCGGCTATCTCTGCGGCGGATGGTCGCTCTACTGGCAAGGAACGTCTGGAAAGTCCATGTTTGCCAACGGCGTTTCCATCCGCGACGGCATTGAACGCATAGTCCACGATGGAGATGCGTCCAAGGCGTTTGCATTCCTCCAGGGAGTTCAAATGGAGTCTGGCAACTTGACGTCCAACTTGGACGACGCCGTCGCGCTCGCTCGCAATGCCACGCACACAATCGTCGCTCTCGGGGAACGAACATACGCGGAAGACGGTGGCAACAAGGATTTGATGCCGCTTCCGTCTGGATTTACCGACTACGTTCAGGCCTTGGCCGCCACGGGAACGAAGATCATCCTCGTGTTGACGCAAGGACGGCCGCGTCTCCTTGGAAATTTGTCAAGTTTAGCGTCGGCAATCTTGTACGCGGGATTGCCATGCGAATTGGGCGGCCAAGCGATCGCCAACGTCCTCTTTGGCCGCGTGAATCCGAGCGGAAAGCTGCCGCTCACGTATCCCAAGACGGACACGTTTGACAACTTGGCGACGCCGTACTACAAGCGCAACGGGACGCACTGCCTCGCGACGGGTGCTCTCTGTCCCGCCGAGTTTGAATTCGGCGCGGGGTTGAGCTACACGACCTTCCAGTACTCCAAGGCGGCGCTGTCCAAGAACTCGATGACGTACAAGCAAGGGGAGAACCACACGCTCGCTGTCTCCGTCGTTGTGACGAACACGGGCAAAGTCGCGGGCCAGGAGACGATTCTGCTCTTCGTGACGCCGCCGTCGAGGGCGAATGCCGAGTCAAAGCTGCTGAAAAAGTTCACCAAAGTGTGGCTTTCCCCCGGGGAGGCCAAGACCGTCACGTTTGGCGTCGCGCCGGACGACTGGGGCTATTACTCGAACGAAATCGGCCAGGGGCTGGCGAAATCCGTCCCCACCGGCACGTACGTGTGGTTCTTCCAAGGGGGCGGCGACAAACTTTCGTTCGAGTGGACCATTCCCGGGACTTCCGCGGTTCTACCGCGCTCTGAGAGCTCCAAAGCCCAAAGCGACGGTAACACCATGGTGCTGTCCGTCGTGGCTGTCTTGGCAGCCGCTTGGATCCACGGGTGGTGCTAGCAACGTCACGACAATCGGTAGATTCCATGGACAAATGCACTTCATTTAGGAAACATGATGGGTGACTGGCTGACTTCCAGGGTGAGATATTGGGAGAAAGTACTGCTCTACGTCCCGAAATTAAGCTGATCGCAGCCCTTAGAGCTGCTGAAAAGGACGCCAAGGCAGCAGAAACGACAGGAAGTCCGCGCGCCGGACGACACGCCGCGTCTGCGTTGACGTTGTCCACGGATTTTCCTTAATTTTAATTTATTCTTATTTTTAAATAAGAATAAATTAAAATCATCAATTCTTTCAAATCTACAAACTCTGATAATTGATACTGTGAATTTTTATATACTGTGCAAATGAATATAAATTTATAACATGAAGCCAAAGGCAGTCCAGCTGAAAGCTTCCTGGTGCTTCTTGCAGTGATCGACCATTCGGAATGAGCTCAGTCGACTTTGGCATTATGTATTCTCAAAATCACCCACGATATCGGTTTGCCTTCAATGTTAAACTCGAGACTGTGCGTGGTGGCCAGTACAGTGTATATTGATGAGCCAATAATAACCAGCAAAGTCTTCATTAACGAGCTATCGTGGAAAAGCATTGTCTCGATAGAATCTGCCATCATGTAGGCATCAAACGCCTTTCGCATCACAGCAGTGAGTGGCATATCCAATCTGTCCAACAAAGCTGACGAATAAGGGGATAATGCAAGTCTACTTCTTACAACTAATATACTAGTATGCTCTATGGATATAATATAAAATTTCAAGAGTTTTCTCCAATCTGCTGGAATACTTCACCTCAAAATTCAGAATGTTCTATCGACTTAACGATTTTATGTGAAAGAAAGTAAACTCTCTGCTTTGACCCTGTACGTGTCGAGCCATTTTACCAATGTTTCGAGCTCTCGATGCGGCCAATTGCGTTGTCTACCGTCTGCAGAACGGCGGCGATCGATGCAAAAAGGTTGCCCACCAGCAGCTGGCCACCGTTGGCCAGCGAAGGCATCTGTCTATGCATTACTGACAAAACGCAATTGACCCAGCTGATTTATCTCAGTCTATTCTCCATATATTCTATCTCATACTGCCACTTTACCTCTTAAATATTATTTTACGACCTGTTCTCATCCCTTTGTCCATACACTTTATTGAATTTGTCCTGTAATATTTAATACCTTGTTAACAATAATATTTATTATAAGTATTATTTATAACAGGTTTGTCGGGTCGGATATGTATTCTACGGGTACTTTTTCCTCGACGATTGTTCCAGTAGTACTCGACCAACGTCATGTGCATACGGCTGGCATGGGTTACTTCATTTCAGCACTTGACTTGCGCCGCCTCTTGACATGCGCACGGCTCTGGCTTGTATCTACGGCGCTATGGCCGTTCTGGCGGCGGTAGTGGCCGGGGATTCCATCGATGCGCAAGTGAAAGCCCTCCTCGACACGCTGGTACGCTCTCCGCCGCTCATTTCGCGCTCATTTCTGCGATGTCTAGACGGTCGACCAACTCCTCGCGCAGATGAATCAAATTGATATCAACTCGTTCAAAGCGTCCGACGATGATGGAAACATAATCGTCAACTTGACAGTCGTGGAAGGATACGCCAACATGAGCGTCGGCTCGTACCTGAACTCCCCGTTCGGCGACCCCAGGGGCACGAAATACAACCTCAACGCGACGGAATACCGCGTCCAGCTCAACAAGATGCAAGCGCTCCATCTGAAATACTCCAAGATCCCGTTTATCCACGGCATTGACTCGGTCCATGGCGCAAATTATGTCTACAACGCGACGCTGTTCCCACAGAGCATCAACACTGGCGCGACGTTCAACACAACTTTGGCGCGCTTGGCGGGCTTGTACACTGGTCGAGACACCAAAGCCGCGGGAATCCCTTGGGTCTTTGGTCCCATGATGGAACCTGTGCGTCACAAACACTGGTCGCGCATCTACGAGAGCTTTAACGAAGACCCCGCGGCTGTTGCAGCCTTGTCTTCGGCGTACATCGACGGCATGCAGAGTCAAAAAGTCGCTGCATGTATCAAGCACTTGATCGCATACTCGGACCCGATGGACGGCAACGATCGCTCCAACGTCAACGAAAGCACGTACGAACTGCTCAACTACTTTGTGCCGCCGTTCAAAGCCGCCGTCGATGTCGGCGTTCTCTCTGTCATGGGATCTTACATTTCACTGAATGGCGTCCCCGTGTCGGCAAATTCTGTCACGTCCCGCGATTTGCTGCGTCATGATCTCAACTTCACTGGCGTCCTCGTGAGCGACTACGGTGAGATCTACTTGCTCCGTCGCGACCATAAAGTCGTCTCAAGCGACTTGGACGCCGTCGACCTCTGCATGAACAAGACGTCGTACGATATGAGCATGGTGCCGTGGGATACGAGCTTCATCGAGTACGGCAAGCAGTTGATCGCGCAGAATCGGCTCACGGTCGACCGCATCAAGGAATCCGCGGCGCGCATCCTCAAGCTCAAGTACCAGTTGGACCTCTTCCAAACGCCTGTTCCTGGCGCTGAACTCGTCGCTCAAGTCGGCGACGCCGATAGTGTGAACGCCGCTCTGGCCACTGCTCAAGAGTCCATCGTCCTCTTGAAGAACAACAACATCTTGCCGCTGTCCACGTCGACAAAAGCGTTCTTCACGGGGTCGTCCATGGACAACATTGGCTATTTGTGCGGCGGATGGACGCTCTACTGGCAAGGCGTGTCGGGCAACCACGTCTTCCCCCACGGCAAGTCGATCCTCAAAGCCATCAACGACAGCTACATCCCCAACGCGACGTACTACCAAGGCATCAACATCGACGGCAACTACACGCTCCAGAACGGCACCGCCGTCTCCGCCGTCATCGATCAAGTCCTGGCCGCAGCCAAGGAAGCCAGCGTGACGGTCGTCGCTCTTGGCGAATACCCCTACGCTGAAGACGCGGGAAACGCCACGCCCCAACCTCTTCCTTCGGAATTCGTGACGTACTTGAAGACGCTCAAGGCGACAGGAACGAAGATCGTCTTGGTGCTCGTGGAAGGCCGTCCTCGCACTCTAAACGGCTTGGCCGACCTAGCTGATGCCGTTCTCTGGGCGGGTCTTCCATGCGAACTTGGCGGCCGCGCCATCGCCGACGTCTTGTTTGGCAAGGTGAATCCCAGCGGCAAGTTGCCCTATACGTACCCGAAGACGGCGGAATTCATCAACTTGGCGACGCCGTACTACCAGCGCAACTCCACGACATGCTTCAAGAACCAAACGACGACGCCGTGCGAGGCCGAGTTCCCGTACGGCTACGGCTTGAGCTACACGACATTCACGTACTCGAGCGCCAGGATAAACACGACGACGCTCAACTTCCAGCAGAAGACCGGCGTGCGCATCACCGTGAACGTCAAGAACACTGGCACGGTCGCTGGGAAGGAGACGGTCATGCTATTCTTGACGCCGCCGCCGCGCGCCAACGCTGAGACCAAGCTGCTCAAGAAGTTCACCAAGATCAACCTGCAGCCCAACGAAGCGACGGACGTCATCTTTGACCTGCTGCCGCATGACTGGGGCTACTACGCCGGCGAAATCGGCCAAGGGCTTGTCAAGTCGGCGCCGTCGGGGCTGTATGTCTTTGCGTTCAAGGCGACGACGGACTGCGCCGTGAATCCCAAGGACGCGCTCTGTTTGACGCTCCAATGGACCAACTCGGACAACGCACCCGTGACTGCCGACAAGAAGTCGACCGACGGCAGCAGCTCTTCCCCATCGCCGTCCAAGAGCGGCAGCGCCGTCACGTCCGTCGCCGTCGCGAGTCTCGTCTTGGCTTTGGTCTCCTTGATCCAGTTGTAAATTCTGTAGTAACATGCTTAGAACTTTGAGAAAGTCTGCGCGCGCGGTGGTTCCATGCCGCGCGACGCTCTTCAACAAAGCAACTACTTCTTGCTCGAAATCTTGAATCAATGCAGGGATGAGATGATCGACGATGCTATTTGCTTCGTTCAACGCCATCGATGAAGGCTTATGGAGGACAAGCGAGAGTCTGGCGCAAGTCGACTTTACGAGACGAGTTGCGCCAGACTCTAGTTTGTCCACCAGAAGCGTTGATCGATGACATCTTGAACGAAGCAAATAGCATCGTCCATCATCTCACCCCTGCATTGACTCCAAGGACCTGGCCCCCATTGACATCGCACTTCCGCCACGCCAAAGCCCTCACCCCAACGTCTCTCATGTTTGTCGTGGTGTTCAACTCACACTCTTGTGACCTTCGTGAGGTTTCCCATCGTCGCTTGCACTGCTGGCGAGTAATGTCCGTGTGGATTCACCATGAGACGTTGGAGGGACTTGGACGGAAGGCGGGGCCGCTTGACTTGAGCAGGAGCTGGCAAATTGCAAAATGAGCAAAGTTCTCATCTCATCCGTGAATGTCAGTGTCGCAGTTGCTTGTTCTGCCTTGAAGTGCGCTCCAAGTCGTTCAACAATGCAACATTCCATGAAAAACGACAGCCGCTCGACGGTTCAATACATCTTTCCCGAGTAGATCCGCGCAGTGGAGAGAGAAGGAGCAGGGAGCGTGGACGGCAAGACTATCGAGAGAAGAATGTACGAGTTACGAGTTAGTCTGACGAGGTGAATGGACACCCGACGGCATGGAAGAGCTTATGGAGGCTGCCGTGCTTGAGAGAGGTTTAGAAGAAGGTGGAAAGGAGTCCCCACACCATTGTTCGTTGTTGCGCTTGAGACCTTGGAGAGACTTGGACGGACGCTTGAGCTGCTTGACGTGAGCAGGAGGTGGCAAATTGGAAAATGAGCAATGCGCGGCGAGTCCCCGACCAGTTCCATCAAAGGATGGATTGTGCAGCACGGCCTCGCTGTCGACAAACTACGATCTCAAGGAAGGAGCTTAGTTGTTTCACGATGGAACGGCATGGACGACCGCTAGGATTACAGAGGAGAGGTGCTCTTGCTGTTGCACATCGTTGCATTTGCTGACAAGCAGCTCAAAGGTATCGCGGCATGCCGTCCGGTCGTCCGTCCGTCCAGGCACAACAGTGTCGCTGTTTCTTGGCTACTGTAGACGCGTGCTCCAAGTGGTTTGACCCTCCACTCCACACTTTCCTCCATGGGAAAGAGCGAGCTTGTACGTGATTCAGCGATGAAGACATCTTCAACCCTGCAACGCATTGGTTCGATCCTCTAGTGCTTGCTCACTGAAGATTTCTGAGCAACAATTCACCAGATTCGCATTACGCCATCATACTCATTAGCCCTCGACGTCAATTGAGAGTTCCTCGACGCAGTGTCGGGAAATGTGTTGATGCGACGCCAAGGACGAGGCATGACTGTGCAAGCCTCACGCAGAGCAACGACTACCAGTGTCAGGGGTAACCAAGTTCAGACGCACACTGAAGAGAATCGCTCGCGAGAAGGACTCTCCATGACCGAGCGCAAAGTGAATCCGAGTTTCTGCCGTGGAATAGCGCCACCGAATGGAAGCAGAACGAGATCGGGTTGTTGAGCAAGTCCTTGCTACAGGTGTCACAAGCCACGGTGCTCGCCAAGTTCTGAGTGATCCTGGATCATGTCATGGAGCCAAGCAGTGACAAAGCCGAGTTCGTTGGCCTGGTGCATTGGTTGAAGAGGAGGAGGAGGACTTTTTCGAGTGAGGGAAGAGTCTCAATGGGTTCCCGAGTTTATTCAAGAGGGACGATCGACCTAGATCCTGCTGGAGATCATCATCGCAATGCCTGGATAAGCACGAGTCCACCAACAGACCAAGTAATATATCGACGCATGAATCTACTTGATCTTCTTCTTGATGCGCAATTGGTTCGAGTGACCGCACTTCTTCTTGCGGCAGTTGGTCGCACGAGGAGGCAAGCGCGCGTAGCACACGCGGCAAATTTGCTTTTCGCAGTTCGTCTTCTTGGCCAAAGCCGCAAGGGTGGGTTCAATAGCCATGGTCTTTCCTACATCCACAGCGTCCTTTTAGCTCCTTCCATCCTCGTCTCCATCATCATCGTTACCTGTTGGTCAGTAGATTTCCCTCTGAGAGAAACCAACCATCGCACTCTCCACCAACATCCACTCAAATCATCCCTCCAATCAATGAACGACCTTTCCCTCTAATTCAATGAACGCTTTTAATTGGCTAAAAGTGTGATTATAATTTTATTCGATTGGCTTATTTGATTTTAAACGATTTGATTGGCTAATAAATACTACCCAAAGTCGAATTTATTCCCTTAAATAAATAGAATACGGATTAAATCCTCCTATTGCAAGAGTGTATTTGCGATTGAGGCTATGTGGAGCAGGCTAGACGCGATAATTATTTTCATGCTATATGATGGTGCGATTTTGACTGAGTGATATGGTGAAGAGTGCCGTCGCGATGGTATTTTTTAAGGGATTTATTGATATTTTTCACGAAAATTTGTTTTTTTTAGGAATTTTGGGATTTTTTTTATTATTTTTATTGTTTTTATATGTTTTCTGACGAATATACATGACGATTGACGCGTGATGAAGCAAGGGGCGACGCTCTCGTTCGCGTACTTTGTGAACCGGAGCCAAGTGCTCAAGCAATACCGTCTCTTCCTCCGGGAGATTCGGCCACTGCAGAAAGACACTCGTCGTGAAGTCCAGCAGACTATCCGCGCCAAATTTGATGCAGTAAAGCACGAAAAAGACACCACGCACATCAAGAAACACCTTGCGTACGGTCACGCTCAAATGCAACACGTGCGGGAATTGGTGAATTCTGCTAGCTCGTTTGTGCCTCGCGTGCCATCAGACACATGGACAGACGCTAAAGTGGAGAACGTGAACGAATCACAAGAAGATATCAAAGGGCGTTTGGGCAAGGGATGGCCATGGACACGAAAGTAACATTAATACATGTCGGACGAAATCACGCCTAAATAATTGTCTTTGATCGTCCCGATTGCTTGGATTTCCGTCACGTCAATGCTCACGCCCATGATCTTGAGTCGGACACCGACGCCTTTGCGGATTTCCACTTCACGGTCTTGCGAAATCCAGGCGCTCTTTTCATGGTCGTAGCCTTCGTTCAAGTCGGTCGACATAGCGTGGCGACTCACAAACACTTGAAGAGGACCGACTTCAGCAAAGAAACCAAGCTGGTTGACGACTGTCACGACTGCATCGAGCACTTCGTTCTTGAAAGGACGGAAGAGAATCGCGCGATACGCAATGTTGAAACACACAAAGCCCGAGTTGTCCTGGATCACGCCTTGGCCAATGTCTTCATCGCGGACTTCCGTGACTGCAATCACGTAGCCATACTTGCCAAGGGACGTCCCTTCCACTTCTTCAATCAACCGCAGACGAATAATATCATGCAGCTTAGGGCCAAAGTGCATGGGATGAAGGAGCAGCTCCCGGCGGAGTTGCTTGAGGAAGAACATGTCCACAGAAATAATGCCATAATAAAAATAAAAATTCAGAAAATATTAATATTTAAAATGCGAATTAACACTAAATTAAGTATTGTACGGATAATTCTTTATTATCCGGAATGGTCATTTTGGGATCTTTCGACAATGAGAGAAGACTTGGACGAGCGGACGGTCTATCTGTGGAATGCAGTGCAAGTGCTGGAGAGGAACGTCAAGATTATGGAAGACAGCATACGCCAGACGATCGTCTTCCGCGAACAAAGGGATGCCCATGCTGCAAAAGTCGCCCGAGCTCTGGACGACTGTGCGTCCCACGAGGGGGTTCCATCGTTACAGCGCGCCTTTGCATCATATGCAGAAGCAACACGAACACTCAGCGTGGATACGCACGAGCTACTTGTCGTTAGACCAGAGCAATTGGCGATGGTAGAGCTTGCTCAAATCCAGGACTGGGCTATTGTGCCAATGAAACGTTTACTAGAAGATCGAGAGAAAGCCATGAAAGCTGTCTTGAAGCTCCAGCGAGATGTTGAAGACAAGCTGCAAACGAACAAAGAGCGCGAGAAGCGCATGAGACTTCTGCAAGAACAACGACGCCGCGCAGAGAATGTGAATTCTTTGGTTGACTATCACATGAAGCGATTCGAGTTTTTTCGCGTGACGAAACTGAAGGTATCGATGGTTCTGAGTGTCTTTCTCATGGATCTTCTAGAAAGTCATGAACGAGCTTTCCCGTGCACAACTTTTCTATCATTGCAGAGGACTCGAATGCTTTACACCTCCATGCAAAGCTGTCCCTCTAGTGGATCCCAAAGCAGCCTCTGAGGTAGTTTGATCGCAAGCGCTATTGTCTGACCAATATGCCCAGGATATTCGATCTGACATGATGCAACGCGCAAGGCCATAAACTGAAGGGACTTTCTTCACAACTCTGATATGTCTATTGTTTATATTATTTCACATTGTTGAAATGTCCTCTTTTGGACTGTTCAGTGCTTTTTTCACACTTTGAAATGTCCATTAATGGGCATTATATCACGCTTTTGAAATGTCTCTGTGAATATGAGCTGACGATAAAATGTTCAGACTCGCCGGTCCGATGCTTCTAAAGCATCTTCCTTACCTCTTCTTCATCAGTAATGAATGAAGCCGCCCTCATTCGATCCAAGAATTCCAACCACCACCACAGCATTCTGTTTGTCCATGACATCAATCCAAGGCCAGAATGCGTCTCATTTCAGCCATTTCCCCTTCAAGTCGACTTTATAATCTCTTGTTTCCCTCTATCTTTGCTCTGAATATGAAACAGATTTGCCTCTTATCCTCGGTCATGCCATCTCCCCAAGCCTCTTGGATAATTGAAAAATAATAAAAAAGAAATTCGACAAATCAATAATTTTCGTATTTTTGCAACAATTTTGATTTGCCGGATAACGTACATTTTATCCGGATATGACTCTAAACGAAGCGCTCAGAACTCAACATGGCCGACCCCAAGGCGAAAGTCCCAACTGTAGATGAAGCCAAGACGGAATGGCGCTCGGAGCGTCTTCAGTGGTCAAACCAAGCAGAAAATGTGTGCTTTTCTGTCTCTATCTCATTGCGCTCATGCAACACTGGCGTATAGAAACTCAAGCAGGAATTGAATGCGATTGCGTTGCAAAAATGCCGCGAGTACACTGCTGCGTTTGTCGAATGCTCCAAGGAAAATGGGTACATCCAAGTCACGTACGACGTGCTGTACTACTTTGTATGCATGTAGGATGATGGTTGTGTTCAAATGCCGCGAGCAAAATCGTGTCTTGAACGAATGCCTGCACCAATATACCAACAAGGAAGCCCTCGAAGCGCTCCGAGCTGAAAAACTCAATGAAATCCCTGTCGTTGTCAAGGAAGTCCCAAGAAAGAAGTACTTTGAGCAATAGATGCATCGACCCACAAAGTAAACAAGCGACTTGTCGATCAATGACTTTGTGCAAATGGATTTCTGGTAGTCGGTCTCGTCTTGCCTATTCGGATTTCTCAATCATTCACGTCAGTTCAAGCTTCAGAAATGAGCGGAGAGGGGGCATTCGGTATAGAATGCATCGCGAGAAGCTGTTGAGGAAGGCTGGGAGTGCTGTGGAGTACCCTAATGGTTGTGTGGCGCAGATTCGTTTCAAGTGAGCTCTTTCACATTCCATGGCCACAGATCGACTGGCTGAGAGCTCATGCACCCACTTACGATGTCTCCACGTCGTCTCAGCGCATCCAAGGTGGCCTGCGTTATCCTTCCACGTTGTCTTTCTGGCAGAGAGCAGTCGCTGGCATCCAGTTTCAATGGTTGTTTCTGCCATTGAAGCGAGTGATATGGCGATTTCGCTTGGTGCTGTTGGATGCATCTTGGACGCATCTCTGGCGTATCTTCCACGGCCTTTCCATCTATTAAAGCACAGAGAGAGGGGCAGAGATCGCGTGAACTTTCCACGAACTCCTCGATGCACTAACTCTTCAATGTGTAACAGCAATGTGATTTCAATCAGTCGACACATGACCCAAACAGCTCACCAAAAATATAGAAAATATATAAATATTAATTATAAATAAATTACATATTGAATAAATAATGAATTATTTTCATTTTTGTTAGTTTTCCTGAATAATATGTCACCAAGATTGGAGAGACAGTTGAAAAGTGTGAAATATACGTCCATTACATACCGCATTGGTCATTTACGTGCATGAATCTTCAAAGTGGCAAGATGACGCGGTCTCGGAGACATCATGCCACTTTGTCAACGCATGGGAATAAGGTCAAAGCGTCCAGCGCCGCGCTCGACGTGGCCGCCGCTTCCGCGCTTGTGCAGCAACGACTGCGGTCGATTTTCAAGTCGAGGCGGTGGAAGGAAGCGGTCATTCGGTTGTGAATCTTGAGAGATTCAATTGTTACAAGAGTCGACGTACAATGCCGTCCACCATATTGTCGTGAATCTGCAGCATAAGAGTACACTATACCGTTGAGATTCGTGCCGTCTTGCGACTCTACCCGTGAGCTCCTTCATTTTTAAATTTGTGTTGGATGTCGTCGTATCCCGACCTGCTCAAGCAATTCCAAGCGCTAAGACGGCGTCGCATTGCACTCGAAGCCAAGGCGAGAGAGGTCGCAGCGCTGCATATGCTCGACCAAGACCTGAAACGGAAACCAGTCGGCGAGTGGAGCTCGACTGCAACGCAAGCTCCACCGGCCAAACTCCCGCGATTCCACGACCTGTCGTCGCGACTTGTGTCAGCGTCGAATCCATCGCGCATGGCCGTCTAACGAAACCCGCCCACTGCTTCTGCAGCTTTATTTAATCTTCGTGGAAACGCTCCTTGGAAGCCGCCATTGTCTATGAGGGATACACGCTTATAATTGCTAAATAAATGCTTATGAACACTTAATAGCCGCCTAAAAGTGAGGCTAAAGCCGTCAGGACGGGTGCGCCCCTATTGATTTCCACCGCGGATTTACTGTTCCTCGCATCGCAGCGTTCGCCAAGGACTTGAATCACATCGTCCATTGTCAAGTCCTGTTCGTGGACGAGCCATTCTAGCACCTTCCATCGCTCCGACAGCGAGCATTTGGGGCTGTGAAGGGGGAAGACACCTCGCAACGCGGCTTGTTTGGCGGCAGTGATACGCCATGGGTCTGGAATAAAGTCGTAGATGTCAAACAACCACGCAAGCGCTTCAATATTGCCCAAACTCGCTGCTTCTGCAATATTGGCGTACTTGTCATCGACATGAAGAGGAGCTGGACCGACGGACTCGGCCAACGAGTGAGCTAGGTCGGTATGGCCATAGGATGCCGCGACAGCCATCAACTGCTGAGCGACGGAAGGATCAAAATGCGGTACGAGAAAGGCTGCGACGTCGCAATGGCCGCAACGAACAAGCTCAGCCATGTCATGCTCGAAAAGATGCGCCTTGTCCGAGCCAAATTGACCGACAAGATATTTCACAACTTCCAAATGTCCATGGAATGCCGCCGCTCGAGTTACTGCGCGTATATCCGCAGGATATCCCATCGAGACCAAGTAGTCGACGATGGAAATGTGGCCATACCGAGCAGCGTACTCCATGATGTCGACTGACCAGGGCAGAGGACGGTAGTTCTCAATGACAAGCTGAAGAATGTCGAGGCGGCCTGTCGAGCAAGCGCAAACTACAATGAGTGATCGAATTCTTGGGACTAAGTCGAGCAAGAGAAACACCCGGGAGAGCTTGTTTCCACTTAGGCATTGCGTCAAGCGCTCTTGAATGCGTAGATAACTTTTGCAGGGTTTCATGGGATTGACAAGTGACAGACCCCAGGGTCGTAATGGCAACATCTCCTCATACAAGCCAAATTGGAACGCACAGATAATAAACAGTAGCTCGGGTGACGTTAACACATCCACAAAAGCGTCGGGACTGGGAGTCATGTCATTGCGCCGCGCATGGGCTTTCAATGGTCTTTCCCAACGAGTTTGTCGTTTTCTCGGTCTCTCTGCCATCTTGGAATTGCTACTTTGAGTGATAAGCGCAGTGTTGAGTTGTGTTGCAGCATTGTGGCATATCTCAGTGCTACACTTCTTGCAGACTCCATTCTGGAACTTGCAAATAGCGCGCAGAAGAGCTGGCGTCGACATGACGACGGCTAGTTGTCGCTTCATGCGTTCGTTGTAAAATGGACGAAAATCAATGAGTGACGGGCCAAGGGGTTAAGGGGTTCCAGGGGTTCAAGACATAACAGGATAGCTTGGTGGCAGCATCATGTTCGGCTTCTTCTCCTTCGACGTCAAGTCATTAGCTGCGCAGTCAGAGCTATCACGGTCCCCACAGTGATTGCCTTGAAGTCATGAAGTGTCTGGCGAATGGATTCTCCAACGTGATCGATCCAGGTGCCCTTTGTCAAGTAAGAACTGAGGCAGATCGTGAAAAACCTCTCGATACACCCTCGAGGTCGATTCCAATGAAGCAAGATCAATTGATCTCGTCGTTGCTGCAGTCTTCTTTGCTTTAAATTGTGTTTTTAGCGCCTTTTCCTTTTCGAGGACACCGCGTGTGTGCCTTCTGTCATATCGACTTTGAAATGTTTTTCGGAAATCTTTCTCCGAAAAGGCTGGACGATCGTCATTTTTCAAATTTCGACGTTGTGGAAAGGACGAGATATGGTGAGGAAAAGGGAGATCTGCATCCGCCTTGCAGCCATGATCCCAACGCTCAGCTTGGTCTTGTTGACACTGAGCGCCATGAGCGACGACAACCTCTTGATAGACTTCAGCTCGACCACCCCTGCTCAATTCGGTATACGAGGCGTCCTTTCTCATTCAACAAGTTTGTGTCCTGACGGCGAAGACCTTTATGTATACAGCGTGATGAAATACAAGTGTAGACAAGAAGAGAAATGAGGATGGCATGAGCAAGAATGGATTCTTTACTGCCTAACTTTCTCAATCTAGTTGGAGCCAACAGCGTAGACGCGGACGATACCGTCGGTGTAACCAGCGAAGAGCGACGAACCATCGGCCGACCAGGCGAGGGACACGCAGTAAGGAGGTTGCGACTTCTTGCCGACGTGTTCGAATTCAGGCACGATTTCATCGACAACGACCTTGGATTCCAAATCCCAGATCTTGATGGCCGACGAGGTGGCAGCGACCAACCAGTAACGGTTAGGGGAGAAGACCAAGGCATGGATGATGTCGTTGGCTTCCAACGAGTACAAGCGCTTGCCTTCGTTCAAGTCCCAGAGCATGGCAACACCGTCCTTGCCACCCGAAGCGCACAACGAACCATCAGGGGAGACGGTGACGGTGTTCAAGTAGCCAGAGTGGCCGAACAAGTTGTTGCGGAGCTTGCAGTTGGTCAAGTTCCACACCTTGACGACGCGGTCCCAACCAGCAGAGACAATCAAAGGGTTGGCGGACGAAGGCGAGAAGCGGACGCACGAGACCCATTCGGTGTGGCCGTCTTCGGTGATGGTGTACTTGCATTCACCCAAGGTGTTCCACAACTTGATCGAGCGATCGCGGGAGCCGGAAACGATTTGACGGTTGTCAGCCGAAAAGGCGACCGACAAGACATCCTTCGAGTGTCCGACGAAGCGGCGGGTGGTGATGCCGGTGTTCAAGTCCCACAAACGGAGGGTACCATCCCACGAGCCGGACAAGGCGAATTGACCATCCGACGAGATGACAACATCTTCGACGAAGTGGGAGTGGCCGGTCAAACGGCGGCGAGCATAGCCGTAGTTTTCAGGGTCGGCGTCGTGGGTAAGTTGCCAGACAAGGACGGACTTGTCGCGGGACGACGTGACGACCAAGTTGGGGTTTTCGCGCGAAGTGGCGATGGCAGTCACCCAGTTGTTGCCGTGGCCGGCGAGCTTTCCTCGAAGAACCAATTGATCACCCATGCTAGAATTGAAAAAGTGAACCATCTCCACTCAAGTACACCAAATTGACTGGACGACAAGAAAAGCTCACAAAATTATCAAAATGAGACTAAAATGAAACTAAAATGAGACTAAAATGAGACCAAAATGAGACTAAACTGAGACTAAACTGAGACTAAACTGAGACTAAACTGAGACTAAACTGAGACTAAACTGAGACTAAAATGATACAAATAGCGAAAGATGATGTTTTTGCGCGGGACTTGTTGAAGAGCCAACGAGAGAGCCTAATGGCCGAGGTCTGCACGCTGAAGACATGGCCAGAACAGCAGTGAGACGAAGAAAACGATAGAAAGCGACTGGGGGAAGTTATAGATCCGTAAGAACCCAGGAAACGACGAAGAGTCTTGCATGCAGTGCACTGCAGCGATCTGTCGAGTGAGTTCTCTCCTCATGGGCCGTTCTCTGTCACCCTCTCTTTGCTCAAACAAGCTCCAGAGCGATGTTTCCCCCGCGTCAGTCAGCTCTGATCCCAACGAAGCCTCCCTTTTATCCCCAATTGCCCTAAGAAGGGACGAGCAACTCGAAGTCAGGCAGTCTCTGTGGCTTCAGGGAGCACTGGCCTATCCGAGAGGTCAATAAATCCTGGAGCTCCAGAGAGCATTGAAACACCTTGAGCAGTGCGGATCCAAGTCAAGGACGAGCTTGAGATCTATTTTTATCTTGTCGTGATGCTCATCTCGCCGCGGAAAAAGCTCTCGACTGTCCGCGACCCCGACAGGGCATCCATCGCTCCACCGTCGACTGCGTACAATCTCTACCCGTTCCAAGGCCTCCAGTCGCCTCCCAAGCTGTCCAATCCATCCAAATCGTACTGTCGATTGGAGTCTTCTTCATCACTTCAACGCCCTCTAGGTCTCCCAAACGCCTCCAGCGCCTCGCCCAGCCCGTTCTGTACGGCATTCGACGCTTCCACTGACGTCTCTACTATCTTCTAGAGCAAAGAACATCGAGAAGGAGACATGGGTGCCTCTCTCACGACCTTTCACGCCTTTGAGCTCCGTCGCGCCTTCGGCAGTCGCCTCCCATCTCGCTGACGAACAGCATCCACACATTAAACCTGACGATTTGGCTCAAATTGAAGCGTGGCTCGACAGTTTCGACCAAGAAGCGCAGTCATTCACGTCGTATTTCCTCTTCTGCGAGCTGAAATTCCAGCAGTCGGCGGTCCTCGCTACAGGACGCAACGTGCCAAACCGACTCCGGACGGCCGTCGCGTTCTACTGCCTCCAGCAAGCGTCGAGCATCTTCGGACGCTACCAGTCGCTCCTGGACACGATTTGCACGTACGAACACTGTCTTCCCCTTGGAATCACCCTTGAAATCCGTCGTAGGAACCTGGGATCGGCAATCTACTCGAGCTTTTCAACGCTCCGACGTGGTCCTCGCCACGTGACGGCTCTGGAATGCTACCAAGCGGGTACAACTTACTTTGAACAGGTCGACGCGCTGCAGAAAGAGAACGCCGCATTGATTGCGAGTCGCCAGGCGTTCAAAGACGAAGTTTCCCGTCTCCAGCACGAAATTTGCCGCCTCGAGACGCAATCTGCAGTGCTGAAAGACGCCACGGCATCGCCTCTGGCTGCCATTGCCGCGTTCACAAAGATGGCACTGGACGGGAATGAATTCAACCCCGTGAGCAACCTCGCGGAGCGTGAAAAGATGGGCTACATCTTGAAGACGTTCAAAAGTCTCGGCCCGATCGAGCGCATCCAAGTCTTCCTGAGCATGATTGAGCTCCTCGACGCGAATCCCGACGTGATCTTTGCGATGATCAACACGATGCCGACGCCACAGCGAGATGAGCTCATTGAGCGTCTCATCCAGGATCAAATGGCCGACATGCAGCAGTATGTTTGTCCCTTGGCTCCATCTCTGAGCGTCGTCTTTATGACTAGCCAAGCGCAGGAAGTCTTGCGGCACGTCGAGGCAGTTCAAGAAGACGCCGTGGAGGCGCGGCAGGAGCTTGCCAAGTTTCAAGAGCGTATCCAGGACGTTCTAGCTGGGACGTCGCTGTCCGATCTTGACATTCCGCACCAGGAAGTCGGTGCTTCCATCGATTCTGCTGCTGATTATTGACTTAGAAAGGCGTGATGGAAGCGCTCGCGGCGGTTGTCGAAGCACTGGCGCGGGAGAAGGAAAAAGTCCGGCGGTACGAAGCGCGGGTGTTCACGATCACGGCCGTGCACTCGAAGAACAAAGCGCAGTCGGAAACGCTCTGGATGGACAAATGCCACGACTTGGAAGCCAAGCTTGAGGTGATCGAGAGCGAGAAGCAGCGCCTCGAGGAGCAACTCCAGAGCTTCCTCCCCGCCGACGACGCTCGAAGCACCGCCGCCGGGGAGAAAATCGACCAGGAGACCCAAGTGAGCCTGGAAGAGCTGCAGAAAAGCTTGCTCGAGCATGGAAACGGCCAAGAGCGCCGCGTGACGACACAGCAGCCCGGTGGATTCGTCGCCAAGACGCATAAGTCCTTTGTCGGATTGTACACGATGATCCAGGAAGCCAACTATTCCGTCGCGAGCGTCAAGCGCATTGTCGCCAAGAAGCGGCCGCTGGGACTTTTGGAGCTCCACCAGACCATCGCCGGCTTCTATCAGTCGAAGATGAGCCAAGATATCGCCGACGACAACATGCATCGACCACGACAAGGTAGAAAACGCTCGATAAACGCCACGGGCTTGACAGAATGCCACCGAATGCGCCGTAGGCTTTGCGCAGATGCTCCTCGACTCGTACACCGTCTTCTATGGCCTCCGGGAGCTCGCGGTGAGTCAACTCATCACGCTCGACGCGTCGATACGAAAGTTTTCCCCAGTACGTCGCTCATTTCCATCGTGGAGATGAAATTTCACGGCAATTGTGGCTAGAAAAGCGCAAGAGTTCGAATCTTTGGGCTGCTTGTTGGCTCTCTAGAGCCTGGAAGTTTTGCCTCGTCCGTGCCCGCGACGGATTTCTTCTTGTCGGTCGTCGGCGTCCTCTTAAATGGTAAACTTGGCGATCCATGCGACCATCTGAGCACCTTTTGCGGGGAACGTAGTCGGGAATTACCGCCTCAGTGAAGACAAAGCGCAGACAAACGCCAAGCAGCTCAAAGCGTGGCTCGGCGACGGCATGCCGGGCAGCTCCTCGTGTACAAATATCCCCCTTGGTACGGTCAAGCTCTCCAAACTTGCAACTTTATGATGAACTTTGCGCAGACAAGTTGATCCCGACGATTCAGATCATCTTTGCAACGAGCAGCGTCACCGTCGCCTTCCTGGACGATCTCTGCAGCGCACCCAATGGCGCCAACGAAGTGGATCTCGACATGGCGATGGAGAAGATTTTATACTTCTGGCTGCAGCTCTACGAGCAGCAAGTCGCGACGATGCACGGCGTCTTCCGTCTCGGCGACAAGGACACCAACGGCGTCCTCGACTTTCAGGAGTTCAGGTACGAGTGGAGCTGAAACTGTGAAGCTCTGACGGTCTTGTGGCGCTTTCTAGCACGATTGTGCATCATTTCGACCCTGGAATGAGCCGTCGCGACTGTCTGGACCTGTATAATCGCGTCGCTGGCGCTGACAATGTGATTGACAAGGACGAATTCGTCATGGGCATGATCAACCACCTGCGAGATCTCGAGCTCAAGACGTATTTCTCGACCAACTACACGCTGTCAACCCCGTCGAGCTCCAAGACGAGAGCCAAGGGCGATGTCCTCGGCCAGCCGCAGATGCCATTCAATCCCGTGCGGCAGCTCGGCATCCTCCTCGCGAAATTCAAAGACGCCCATGAGCACGTGAGCCACCAAGTCGAAGCGTCCGACCCGATTGTCAACTGGGAAGAAGGAATCGACTCCATTCTCGAGCGATATACACGCAGCGCAATGGCGCCAAGACCACCGACGCGACTTGATCCCGCCAACTAGACCACAGTCAAATCGCCAAGTTGATCGATCGTCCGTCGTTCCTTTGAAATCCCCTTCCCCTCTGGAGTTTCCCCCTGAGCTACAAGGCAAAGCTAGACTTCTTATCGTCAAGGGGAGACAAGGGAATGGATACAACGTCCAGGGCAGCCAACTTTGACTATGAATGAAACATGGACGACATTGAAGCTCGAGGGGGGGCTCTCAACGTTGGACAAGCAAATTTTGGGGTAATTTTCACAACAACCGCGTCGAACACATGGAGAGACGCATAGATTCTTGTCTGCTTTTGCTCCTTGCGATGCATCAAATGCAAGGTTTGCAAATGAATGCTTTGCGTTTACCGGATAATTATCCAGACACCTGGTCTATGTTGCACGTTCTAGCTCCATCTAGCCCTTCTAACTCCATCTAGCCCTTCTAACTCCTCTGTTCATGCTGCAATACTAGTACCTTTATTCCAATTTGGTTGTGCGGCATCTAGAATTCTGGCCTAAAGTCGCTGGAATGACTGAGATCTCGTTTGTCAGCGTCAAAATCGGATAATTATCTGGATGACCCTAACTACAAGTTGCATGTCGTCCACGTTTGCTCGAATGACCTCCTGTGTCCTGTCCTGGCCTTGCTTGATGGTTACTGTCATGTCGGGACCGCTTGTTGTCGTGGCTGCAAGTTCCATCGTAAAACAAGGGAATTGATCGAAACAGCTTTAATTTAACGTTACGTATTTACAAGGCAACGAATGGTTTCAAGTATTACCCTTTAAAATATATATATATGATTTGAGAGGTATCAGTAAGTCAAAGGTGTAAAAATATAAATTTTGCAGTCATGACCAAGAAAATAAATATCAGAGATATAGTTCCCAAATTCGCTGTTTCTGAATAAATATTCGAGATATATTTAACTCTGGTCATCATACTAATTTTAAGCTAATACAAACACTCGCTGTCATCACTCCTGCCAAGGTCAAGACTATCATGCTCCATGATGAGAGCCATCTCGACTGCTAGAGAGGTCATTACAAAGTTTACATGTTTTGTGATGCCTGATTTAACAACTGTAAGCTTGAAAACAAGATTTTCGGTGTCATATTGTGAAAGAAAAATGAAAAAACAGAATATTTTGTCCTGGTCATAAAACGACCAAAAATGAACTATAACCGCAGTCATGACCGAGAAAACTCCATGTAGTTCCGAAAAATATATCTGCAAAATATTAAGGGCGGGTCTGGATGCCACCAAAAATGGCATAATTCGAAATAGCTATGACTAATCACGAAGCAGAAATCCGGAAAACGAGAGAATTCACGAAACAAAATGTTTCGCAAATCGAAAATATACAATTTGGTTACATATAGACAATGTATAGGGAGAAGTGTGACTCAAGATATTTTATATTTACGAAACACCACCTACCCGGAAATATCCGGACGAAATCCAGCGTCGCTCAACCTCAAAAACGTACATGCCGCCTACAGTGCGCGCCACATGGATAGCAACACTCAGTCTTTACATGACAAATTTTGACCAATCAAGTACTTATGCGTGCAAATTCGACCATGCGATGCGCTTTAATTGGCCGATTCGTTTGATATACCTGTCGTCGTCATCCGAGCATGTTGTCAAAAGCAATGGCTCATAAACGAAGTTTCGGGCCCGCACACCGCGCCAGTAGGATAGAAACATCTCATATATCTCACGCTTAAGGTAAGCTACACAACTCCTATAATCTCATACTATACATGACACATACCTAGACTTCATTGAGTTCCTCTTATCAACTCTCTCGTCTCAATCATGGGCCTGGGAAGGATTTTGTCGGAGATGGAGAGAGGAATGGTTCTTGCCCTCAGGAGCCACGGAAAGTCAATACGGTACATTGCCAATGAGATTGGGAAGTCGCCAAAGGCAGTGCGTACGTTTTTGAAGAGCAAGGATTCTTACGGACGCAAGTATATGGGCCGAAAACCGACCTTTCTCATCGATCGAGAGTCCCGTCGCCTTGTTCGTAAGGCTTCAAGCACTGGTCAGACGGCAAGAAACTTGAAAAAAGATATTGAAACCACTGCGTCTATACGAACAGTGCAACGGCGCCTTCAGAACGCGTCAAACTTGAAGTATAAAAAGCGCAAGCACATGCCAAATTTGACAATACGACACAAAAATGACCGCCTCAAATTTGCAACTCAGCACCTTGAGAATCCGCCCAACTGGAGCCAAATTATTTGGTCCGATGAAAAACGATTTAACCTGGATGGCCCCGACGGGCTGCAGTTCTATTGGCATGACTTACGTCGAGAGCCAGAAACATATTTCTCTCGTAGAAATGGTGGAGGTGGTGTCATGGTCTGGGGTGCGTTTTCTGCTGCTGGTTTGTCTGAATTGGCCATTCTTCATGGCAATCAAAATTCCGTTGATTTCGTTGAAACACTTGGAAATTATCTTTTTCCATTTGCCCATGAAAAATATGGCAATGAATTTGTCTTTATGCAGGACGGAGCATCCATCCACACGTCAAAGTTTACAATGGAATTCCTTGAAGACCACAATGTCAATCTTTTTGGCCATCCTGCCCTCTCTCCTGACTTGAACCCGATAGAAAATCTTTGGGGAAGTCTTGTGCGTCGTGTTTATCAAAATGGACAACAATATGACAGCATCCCTGCCCTCACTGAAGCGATCAAACGAGCATTGTCCAGCATTGGACATGAGACCATCAATTCTTTGGTTCAATCTATGCCACGACGTTGTTTGGCCGTGATCAAAGCCAAAGGGGGTAAGACAGATTATTGAGAGTATAATCACGATAATACAGCTCATGATTCATGTTGTTAGATGCTTGTTTCTATTCATGTGTCGCGTCATTTTTTCTCGTATCTCCTGTTTTCGTCGAGTCTTTGAGTAACCGGAGCTTCATGATGCATCAAAGCAAACGTTTAACCATTTTGTCCAAGTTGAGACTCGATTCAGGTCACTCAATGAATTAGTTTGTCAGGTATACATGAAAATGAGTCTGTTTCTATTCAAGTGGCGCGCAGTGTAGAAGGCACCAAACTCTTGCACAATCCCGTGCCAAAACTGGGGATGAGATAATCGCATTGAGAATTGTAGACAACACGAGAGGCCAATACGGCTCGACAATAGCGCGAGTCGCCAGATATCTGACACGCCATCATCCTACGTGGATCGAGGCTGGATCGATCAAACTACCCCTCTCTCATGCAGTTTGGAAAGAAATCTTAGTCTATCACTCTGTAAAGCGCAGTCGAACAGGAGAAGAGCTGCTTCCTCGAAAGTACAATCAGTTCCCGACGATTGCTTCGATAATCAGTGCTATGAAGTTCTTGCACGACGAAAAGGGAATTCAAGAAGAAGTGTACAAAATGCTGTCAGGTAGTTTAAGCTAGTTGCTAAAGCTCTACTCATGGTCTAAACAGACTTTGCCAAAGGATACAAGCGCAAAATTGCAGGTTTAATAGCAGCAGGAGAAATGAAAATGCAAGAGGGAAAAGCACCTTTGTCCATTTCAGGTTTGTGAAATTGCTTCAAAGTTTTGAATACGGCTAGGATATCGTTATTTAGCTGAGGTCGCTCTGAGTGGGACAAGTGACTTCAATTTGCACATGACATCGTATGCATTTCTCGTATTTTCTTGGAATTTG
Source organism: Aphanomyces cochlioides (assembly GCA_019828595.1). NCBI lineage: Eukaryota > Oomycota > Saprolegniomycetes > Saprolegniales > Verrucalvaceae > Aphanomyces > Aphanomyces cochlioides. The sequence continues at coordinate 2,057,395 of JAHQRK010000015.1, forward strand.
ATGGCTCGAGCAGTCTCAACAGCCTCAATATTGTATGATCATATTACTTGGCGAGGTGATATTCATTTCATTTTATGCTGTTGTGATTGCAATGTCTAGGCGATGCTTTGATAATAGATTATGTTTTGGCTCAAACAGGAGAAATGTCGTATCCACGAAATATATATGCAAACCCATCTGTACCAGCAGTTTGCCCAATATTGAGGTATGACGCGTTTGTTGAAGTTACATTATGTTATCGAATTATAGCTTAGCAGTTCTAGTGTTTTCGAGTCCCCCCTCCTTTGTAGATGGGCCAACTCTCCTTTTTGGCTCAAATGCACAGAGCCGATTTAGTTGGTGGTTGTCTAATATCTGTGCAAATCGCGAAGACGAGCTCTTGGCTCTTGGTCTTGAGGTTGCTGGGATTGGTAGTCACTCGTTGCGTAAAGGATCTGCCACAGGGCTTGCTAGCAGCACTGGTGGACCACCTACCGTTGCAATTTGGTTACGAGTCGGTTGGAGCCTTGGTGGTGTTGCTAATCGATATTTGTTTCAGCTCCCAGGTGGTGACCAATACGTAGGTCAAGCAGCATCAGGTAGTTCTAAATTTCATGCACTCTAATCTACTCGTCTAGGTCCTAATGTCAATGATGTTAATTTTGCCTCGCTTCCCCCTCATTTTGCTGGCTTTGTATTGTCATCAGACCAATGGGAGTCCATTTTGCCTGGTTGCGCCAAGCAGTATCCAATTACGTTTCGCTCTGTTGTTCCCTATTTACTTGCTTCGTTTGTCATCATTCATCTTGGTTGAAGTCGAATCTGCATGAAAACCACCCTCTTTTCTTTTCGCTACTATGGTCGAGTGGTTTTATTTCTCGTTTGTCCAATATTGTTGAGTCTGGAGTTCTGGTGAATCAAAAATCCAACATAGTGGCAACTGGTGTCCCGCCCAGTGTTTACTTGCTCAATCAATTGCAGTCATTGAAGTCATCTGTCAAAGAATTGCAAGACTCGTTGGTTTCTCGATTTGATGCAATGCCAAACTACCTAGAGCACGAAATTCAACGTCAAATTCATGATAATCTCCAAGCTTCAATTACTATAAATCATCTGGACAAAACACTATCTAAATTCGAGGATAGATTGCTGAATCGCTTTGCCAATTTGGAGCAGCAGTTGTCCAATACAAGCTCGTTAGAAGGCACATCTACTGTGGTAGAAGCGGCCGTTCCGTCAACCCAACTGGATGGCTGGTGGACAGCACAAGGGCAAAATGTTGTCACAGGAAAGGTGCGTTGTCCTCCTGGTAAAGTGTTCGACTTGTGGAATCTGTGGTGGGATGGCAATCAAAGCGACAACATCCCTCCTCTCCGTACCTGCATTTGTCGTGATTTCGAAAGCAGGAAAGATCAGGGCAATTTTGCCAAAGTGAAAGCTGTGATGGCGGCAATTGTCTCCTGTTTGAACATGTCAAATCATGCTATCAGTGCAATGACTGTGCCTGAGATGGTTCTGGTGTTCCAAGAGGCCTACTTGGCCTTGGCAAGGTCTCTTTTGGGATTCTCGGACAAAACAAAGCTGAGCAAGATGGCTGGAGCAACGTATCATACCGTCTACGACATGATAGTAAAGCATAATAAAGTGTAATTCGTCTTATTCTCATACCCTTTGTCCTTGAAATCGATTGTGCCATGGGCTGTCACGAAGCACGCCTTGCTTGGTCGTTGTTTTCACGTTGTTCGTTTGTCCACAAATGATCACTGCGGTCTCTCAAAACCCCCAATTCAATATATCAATTTACGCAGTTATTGACTTGTGTTTCGTGATTGTTTCGCAAACCACGAAATATATTGTCATTTCGATTCAAAATTCGAGTAATTGATTCATTGAATCGATTTTTTAAATCGATTTGCGTGTGAATTTGGTGTACTGTACATTCTCTAATAAGACACCACTCTCTATTAGTACGCTACACTCAGTACCACTGTACTCTTTAATTTTATACCTCTTAACTCTTCTATTCAACATATAAATTTATACGTGAAAAGTGAAGACACGTATGCTTCATTCATTCAACATACTCATCAATGACAAGCAAGTCGTCAAAGTATTCAACAATGTTGTCGACGGCATGGTCATCTTCACTTGACTCCTTTGTCTCTTCATCAGAGTAGATTTGCTGCAGTCGGCGACTGAATTCATCGCCGTATTTGTCGTGTCGAGCAAGTGAAAGCTCGTCGTTGTTTCCAACAACACATCGAACAAAGCTCTTCTCCACAATTGTCTTGTCAACTTGGTTCCAGGCTGCTTTTATCCATTCACCGTAGACCTCAATTGGAGGTGCTTTGACACGATTTCCAGACGTGTATTCAAAAGGACCATGACGCTTCCACGCATCAATTTCACAAGCAAGGGCTGACTTGACAGACTTAAACCAGCTAAAATCTGCTGGCTGTAAAAAGCCAGTCATTCCACCAGGTATCACTAGCGTCAAAATATTGTCAGCATGCAAAAAAGATTTCACCATTTGGCTGATGTGGCTTCTAGCGCTGTCAAAAGTCAAAAGTAATGGCCGCGGATGAAAAGCAAATTCATACTTGATATACGCAATGAATGCGTTTGAGTTCATCCAGGAATTTTTCGTGGTCAAGAGAACCATGCCGTTCTCCTGACGTATACTCGTTTCGTCGTCTCGCGATCGCAACAAGAGACAAGGCTTGCGCTTGACGCCATCAGCACTTGCCGCCATGAGGGCAGTGATTCGAGTCTTTTCCGATCCAAAAGATTTAATTGGTACATCCAAAGCACCACGTAGCTCAACCGTCTTTTGCTTGGAGTGATCGAAAAAGATCGCTGTTTCGTCCAAGTTGTAGATGCATGACATTGGAATATCATACGTTGAGATAAGCAAACGAGCTTGCTGGATAAAGTTCAGCCCACGTTCGATAACTTGGTCATCCGATAGGATCGGCTTACGGGTTCCTTGTCACATCACAAGATCGTGCCGTGAAAAGAAACGCGTAAGCCATCCCGTCAAGCAACCAAGATTGATGTCCAATTCTTCAGCCAAGTCGGTTGCCCAGTTAATGATCATGGATCGCGTGACTCGATAGCCTTCGATTCGGTTGAATAATATCCTCTCAAAGATGATTGAATCATGTTCCTCGCTTGTCAATGGACGGCCACCGCCTGAAAGTCGCTTGGCGCTTGGGTTTGTCACCATCAAGTCCCGTAGTTGAGGTTCTTGGTTCATCCATCCACGAATAGACGATCGAGTGTCACCGAATCGTCTTGCAGCTGCACTTTTGCCGTGCAGCTTAGCTTAATCAACGGCTTCAAGCTTCTTCTTGGTTGTGAATGACTTCACCATTCACTTGATTGATAGACTGGCTTCTGGACAATGGCTGGCTTTGAACTGCTCAAGAGACTTTATTTCTCTCATAGTTTATATTTGCCTCAATACTGTTAGTATGTATTTATAAAGGTTATCTAATAAAACGCCACAGTCGACATGGCGTACTAAGTTACTACGCCATGGAGTGTAAATAGAGAATATACAGTACTTTGAACGTGGTTTTACGAGATAATAAGCCTACTTTAGTACATACTAGTCACTTACTAGATGAGAATTCACCCGCGCATTTTCGATTGATAACGATGGACGCTTCACCGAGATCTTCCACCCACGAGACCCAGCAAACCCCTGCAGCTACAACTGACGATGCTTGCTACAGACTGATCGCACAAATCATCCTCAAAGAAACCGAGAGCGGCCGGGACAACAAGGGACATGTCTTTGGGCTCCAAGTCTTCGAAGGATCAAGCTTTCTCTCCTTAAAGGAGAAGCTGTGGTCCTTTGTTTTCGACTATGTTCAACCACTAGCTCATTACACTGGTCTTCCGAAGGTGTGGTCAATTCAAACGACACCTCCATCGATTGCAGACTTTGACATGTACGTGTCGTTCAAGCTCAACAAACAAGTCATACCAACAGAAGATAAGCTGAAGAAGCGATTGCTCAAAAACAAGAATGAGACCTTTACGGTTCTTATCTACAAATGGGGATTGAACATCAGATCGACTTCCGACTTAATGGAATTCAGAAAGGCATGCATTGATCCTGTGAGCGTTGACCGCGCAGGAGCTGCTGATGAGCAACAACAACAAGAAATTGTCGAACAACTGCGTACGTATTGGGGTGAGCATTATGAAGCGTTTGATGCCACCTGGCGTATTTGGGCAAGTCATATACACACGAAACGAGCCCAGCACAATGTCGCTCGTGAGATCCAACGACCACCGCCAACTCAACTACTTCATCTTTTTACAGCAAAAACAAGTGGGGTTCATGCTCGTATTGCTGAGCTCGAGCAAAATACCAACATGGCAATGGACATTGTTGAGTCTTGTTTGGAAGATCATACAAGACTCATTTCGTATTGGAAAACCGCTGTTGAATCAATGGAGCTGCGATTTGACGCAATCAAGGAGTCGCTGGTTACAAAGAGAAGATGTTTGCAGTCTTTTGCCCGAGATTTACCGTGCCGCGATGATACTGCTGTTTTGTCATTGCACACAATTCCAAACCTACCCGATCTTGATCATGCTTATGAAAATGACAACTATGACGATGAGAGAGCCTGAACGTTGCAAAAAGTCGTAGACGGTTTTGATTGATTTGCGTTAACCTTAATCGTGATGATTTTATTCCTCACGTTCGTCAAAGTCGAGAAGCTCTTCAAGATTTTCACTCATTGAATGGGGTTTTGCAGCACCAAACACGCTTGACACGTTTACTTTCCCCATACCCATGCCTTTTGTTGGGTCGAAGAAACCTTTGTTAGTCCATCCGCAATGTTGGAAAATCTTTGACATGTCAATCGTCTTGAATTGCTGCATTATTGTCAAAACAAACAAGAGCAGATTGTGTGTTTGACCATCAGCATACTGACGTATCATGCTTCTCTTCGCCAACCCAAAAAGAAATTCCAATGGGTTAAAAAACGGGCAGTAAGCCGGCAAAAAAATCGGCACAATTCCAACGGATCGCAGATAATTCACAATATTGGGGTGGCAATGAATTCTTGCTCCATCAAGAATCCGAATGGAGCCCTTGCTTGGATAAACTTGACATTGCTGGGCGTGCGTTTGACAGCATTTGATAAATTGAGCCCGGTCAAATGTGCCATCGGTGTGATAAACTCCGTCCAAACCATTTATACCGCACCAGCACAAGAGTGATACACGGGGGCGCCGATTGTATTCTCCACGATAAACCAATTTGGTTCCTTTCATGGCATATCCCCTTTTCCGCAACATTCCTTTATTGTCAAAGCTCACCTCGTCGAGGAAGAGGACATTCGAGTGACACGTTCGAATGCAAACTTCACTTCATCAAGAAAGGACAATGGTTTCGTTTGAAAGTAGCGAATCAACCATTCCCTTTGCTCCTTTGAATACCGGGAAGAGTTTGTCTTGGACTGTCGCTCATAATGACCAGTTTCTTCGTAACGCTTGATCCAATTCGCGATTGTCGATGGGTCTTTGTGCAACAACACAGCGAGACGAGTCTTGGAGACGTTCTTGTAGTAGTACATGAACAATGCGTGGAGCACGGTGTTCGGAGAGGCATGCTGATGAGCGACAACGTCAAGTATCATTGTCTTGTCCTTCAGTACGAGCGGCGGGAGAGTGAATGGAAATTTACACGGAAATTCCGGATAACAATGCTTCAAATCGATTTTATTTATTGATCAAATCAACAGCAAAGTCGAATTTTGGCTCAAAAAGACAATAAGTAAATATGCCATAATTTTCAATTTTGACTGTCTGGATGCCACCTTCTCAAAGAATTTTTTGTCACAATTTTCTGGAGTTTTGGCCAAATTATGCCATAAAAAAAATGGACCAAATTGGTCTATTTTTATGACATATTTTCGTCATGAACGCACTGATCGAGTCAAGCTTGAGATTCAGCTTGTCATCTCTACAAAAATACACGCACACACAATATATTATCACTGTTGCATGTTCTAACACTCTGAGAAGCGACAGTGATCGAGCCTTGCTCATCTCTGGCTCATTTCAAAGTTTCCGGTAGGAAGTGACTGACACAGCAGTATGGCAACAATCGTCTGTACCGGTAATGTTGAAGTTTCTTGTGGGCCACAAGTTGTAGTATCCAGACAAATAACAAATTCTCCAACTATTCCATTTTAAATTGAATTTGGAACTTTGGAAAATTTTTGCAAAATGTCAATTCAGTTTTATGGAATAAAAAAATTGATGGGCATCCAGACCAGCCCTAAAACCTCTAATTTATAGGAAATGACTACCCCCCCTGTTTTGGCTATTCCCCCCCTAAAATTCATCTTTGATACATTTATGCCTAGCATTTCCGACACTTAGGGGCATGACCGTGAGCTCCCGCGATGACGCCCATAAATTTGGCACATTTTAAGTGTTTGCAGTAGTTAAGAGCTCTTAAATGGCAGTCGAGTTTTGGGAATTATCAAAAATGAATTTTAGGGGGGGGAATAGCCAAAATAGGGGGGAAATAGTCATTTCCAATTTATATAATGACGTCTGTATAACGTTTCACAGTACATAATGCTGTGAACTTGTAATATGGTGCACATCAGCTGAAGACAGCGAAATTTATAGCCTAACGCCTATTGCTATAAGTCATTTGAAAGTGCATATTCAGGTATGTAAGACCACAAAATCGTTAGCGCTGGACAAGACGAAGAGAAGTTACCGCTTGGTTTTTCAATCCGATGAAAACTAAAAAAGTTATAGATATTTAACGTCAGTGCTTTGAACTGTGAAGATGTATGGAGTCTGGCATAAATTGGCCGTTCGGTCTATCTTGATGTTTGTATACTTATTCTATCCGGACGTTCTATCCGGACATATTGGTGAGTTTAACCACTTGAGACCTAAATAACGTATAATACTCAATGGGTTAAACGCAAAAATCAGTAGGTCTAACTTATTACAGTCTACGTTATATAATAAAACCATGTGAGATCAAATTGGCCAGAATGCAGTCCACAGCTGATGTGTACCATATCTTGCAACTTTTAATATACGGACTACGATATCTGTTGGCCCATCAAGGGAATACGCTTGGCTGTTCAAGATGGTTTGTCAGTTGACGATGGACCTCTCAAAGACGAGAGTGAGTCGCAAAAGGAGTTTTTATCGTGGCTGATGGGGGAGAATTACTTGCACCCCTTGAAACCCTCAACCCTCTAAGGGCCTGGTCGAAGTTTTCTACATCAACACGACATCTAGTCGTCGAAGAATAGTCGACGAGTGGTCGACATCCTCGACTTTTCCTAAGCCGGATAATTTATCCATATAGTTTTGTGAAAGAAATTACACCATTGAACCATTTTGCGTGGATGAGTCAAGACAACGCCGCCACGCACGAGCGTTCTCGTGCAGACTGGACAACTGAGAGTATTCAAAGCCTCCTCATGATAAGATACAGCGGCATATCGAAGTCGAAGTTTAACGCTTGCCAGACGAACAAACAGAAGGCAGCATGGTGAGGATCAAATACCCCGATTATTGGGAGTGTCTACTCGATTGCATGCAAGTAAGTCAAACATGTCAACTGAATTATTAACCAAGTATATCGAATGTAGTCTCAATCAGGTCTTCAAATAGCCGCCCTTGCCGACTCTAACCATCGTCAAAATAATGTGGAGCTCCAAGATGACGTTGGAGACGATGAATCGGATGAATCTATACCCAAATTGACCTCGACATCTTCAAAAAGGATTGAACCTGGCGCAGTTGGAGCCGCTGTTGGAACCACATCAAAACTAGACAAGAGCAAATCTTTGGGAGATTGTCTCTCCAAGGCATGGGAAGCATGGCCCAAGCCATGATTGAAGTAGCCAAAATACAAAATGGAGAAAAACGAGGGGATGGAGACCTAGTCTTGATGCTGGACAAAATTGACAGACGTCTAGAAGAGCAGAGCGCAATCAACCAAGCAATACTCAGAGCTCTTCAGAGCATTGGAAAGGCAAATGATTAATAACACAATAACATGCATGCTTGTATTCAACGTCTAGAAAAGATTAAGATAGTCTTTAATGGCATTTCGTTTAGATATCCGATCGGCAAATGTTATTTCACATTCGATTGAGTGAGGGATCTTGAGATGCAGATAGGGATCGACGAATGTTTCCAATTCCACGTCATCGTTTGCATCAAGTGTAAGATTATGAAGCACCATGCAGGCAACACTTGTTCTTGCACAACTTGATGGAGTCTTCATATTCAAGGTCCTTTTCAAGATACGCCACCTACCTTTGAGCGCACCAAACGCACATTCGACAGGATTTCTTGTGCGCGAGTGAATTTTGTTGAAGCGCTTTTCACTCTTTGGCGTGCCATCATATATTGTGTAAGGAGTGATAAGTTTGGTCGACAAAGTATAGCCCGCATCGCCAAGTAAGTGCAAAGTTGGAGGGAGAACTGAGTTGACGGAGCTCCCCAAGCTGGACATTGTCCACAAATTCTTATCGCTACATGAGCCAGCTCGTAGCGAATATTCCAAAAAGCGTCGCTTGCATATTTATTGCAGCCCATCCTTTCCGTGAAATCCAGCCTTCGTATTCGTAGGGTCTTTCTATTCGAAACAACGAGCCATCAACGGCACCAGCCACCTCTGGGAAACCACATATTGCTTCAAATTCATTTGACAATTGTTGCCATGCTTCAAACGTACTACCTCCGTCCCCAAAAAATGGAGCGAGTTTGAGGAGGGTTTACATGATCAACAATAATATTTCCAAGAAAATTCCAATTGAAAAATCACCCTTCCCAGCTCAAAAAATCTACTCTCTGATTGGGTATTCAAACAAAGCGCGCTTCCAGCTTCTCATTGATGTGGTTTGAGCGGGAAAACATAGACCAAAACCAATAAAATGGTCAGTCAAAGGCTGAATACAAATAGAAAAATAAAACATTCACTCATACATTCAATGACAAACATTGGTATGTATCGACACCATTGACAAAGGGAACAGGACGACGGGACCTTACGAATGAAGAACGCGATGCAATTCTGAGGGAAGTTCTTCTCGAAAGCAAGAATGGTTACATGACAAGGCTCCCAAATGGATTCAGCCAAGTTTTGGCAACAAGATACGGTTGTCATCAAAGCACAATTCGAAAACTTTTGGCTCGAGCAAAACAACAAGGTGTTGCTGAGGGCAACATGAAAGTTTCAGTGTTGAACATGAAACGTGGCCGCGTGGGACGTAAGAAAGAATTCACAGCAGAGCAGGTTAAAGAAAAGATATTGCGTGTGCCTCTGGCTGACCGTACAAACCTAAGACTAATCTCGGAGAAGACAGGTAAACGATCTAGATTCAATAAATTAAACTTGTTGTAGGAATAAGTCGTGGATCACTTCATCGGTATCTCAAAGAAGGAATTTTCGAGCGCATACAAACGCTATAAAGCCAATCCTCACCGATGCCAACAAATACATGCGCATGAAGTTTGCTCTGCGCTTTGTCAAATCAAACTTAGAGCTATGTGAAATGCTTGAGTACGTCCATTTAGTTGAAAAATGGTTTTACCTGACCAGGGAGACTAAAACATTTTACCTCGTTCCTGGCGAAAAAGGAGCCACAGCGAAAGTGTAAAAGTAAGCGCTTCATCACGAAGGTGATGTTCTTGAGCGCTGTAGCACGACCAAGATTCATCGAAGACAGCGGTCTGTGGTGGGATGGAAAGATTGGTACATGGCCATTTGTGCAAGAGGTCCCTGCCATGCGTAGCAGTGCCAATCGAGCTGCGGGTCCTCTGGAGCTGAAATCAGTCAATGTGACAAAAGAGCTCTATCGATCGTACCTGGTCGATAGGGTGCTGCCTTCAATTGTGGCGAAGTGGCCGAGCACCGATCGAAATGTCATTTTGCTGCATGACAACGCGCGATCCCACGTGTCGTTGAATGATCCTGAGCTGAACAGTGTCTTCAACGCTTACAAGCAAAGCGGTTGGAATTTCTCCCTGGCACCCCAGCCACCAAACTCGCCCGATGCAAACATCCTGGATCTTGGCTTCTTCTCTGCGCTTCAGTCACTCCAGCATCGAAAGCGTGCTTACTCGATCCAAGGCCTGATCGACAACGTTCTCTGTGCATACGAGGAATACCCATATGAGCGTTTAAACCACACGTTTATTACATTACAAAGCTGCCTACTGGAGATGTTGAAGTGCTTTGGCGACTCAGCGTGGGTGAACATCACCGTTACATTCTCCGAGAATCGTTTGGTGCTGTCAGATTTGGTCTCAGACGAGTTTCGGTTGCATTTGCGACACGTATTTTGTGCAATCCTACTGGCTGGCTGTAACGATACAGACTCTGACATCTTATACTACGTTGTCGTAAACAATTATAAAGTTTCGTAGTAACTTGTATTTTTATTCGAGGAGGTGTACGCCAATTTTCTGATTCGCTCCATTTTTGTGGGACGGAGGTAGTAGTTGGAAATGATATAAATACCGACGATAATGCTTGCAACATGTTGAGTATTTCATTGATATTTGCAATTGCAGTCGACTTCGAAACTCCAAACAAGGCAGCTGTAGAGCCAAAACTTCCTTCGCTAGCAAGATAAGCCAGGGTCATGGCTGTACGGCAAACATGATTTACACGTGCAGATGGGGGCGGTATGCGATATCCTTATTCATAGGCTATAACCAACAACCTCTCTGCAATGAAATGGAGAGTTTGACGAGAGACACGCAGGTTTGAACGAAACCATCCATCATCTACGCATGCCTGCGCACCTGTTCTTTTGTTAAACAACCAGCATTGACAGCCCACCTTTCCATGTATTGTTTCGAATGGTTTGTACGTTTTGTCGAGGGCCCGCATGTCGACGCCCATCGCTGCCAATTGCGGCAACTGCCCCAGCGATGCATGCCACCATCGCCAGTAGTGTGTTTTCATCTATTTTAACCAATGAACATGCAAATTGTGTCAACTTTTCTTGAAAAGGCCATCAACTTTTTGAAAACTCCCTACATTAAAACTTCAAGTGTTTCCGTCTACTTTTTAAAAAGTAGGCCCTGGACCTACTTGGAGAAAACGTCGATGAACCCATCTATTTCTGATGAAGTCGACGAAGAAAAAGTCGACTTTTTTCAACTTCGACCAGACCCTATGAGGCTGGTCGCTATAACTTTTCGTTCCTGCCTGGCAGGGATGGATTTCTTCCCCGACCAGGTCATTTTCGCTCAACAATTCCATGTCGCTGTTCTCCCCATCGTCCCTTGCTGTGTCGTCTTCGCTTAGTTGGGGAGGATCAGGATCGGTCGTCATCAGGGATCCGACAGAAAGTCCTGGCAGAACACTAAAATAATCATACATTACCCGGCGAACACTAAAATAATCATACATTACCTCTAAAATCGTGGCAGTTTTTAGCAGGCTTATTGCCAGTTTGCTTCCTTTTTGCATCACATTTGAACCATTGTTTTTTTAGATCTTGAAGCTATGTAGTTATGCGTAAGCTGGTGAATTGATAGATGTTACCTTATTTTGAACTTGCGTTTTGTCGAATGGACGCCCCATTTCTTCAGAGAGAGTACGAGCCAGTTCTTCATATGCTTCCCTCATGTTTTGATTGTTCTTGATACTGTTGAAACGAGGACCAAGGACAGTGTAGCGCAGGTGAAAGAGCTGGACAACCGACTCATGGCACCATTTCGCACTTGACGCTTTCGATCGTGGCGTGGAATGGTTTGCCATTGAGCTTCTCGTCTTGACTGGAAAATGGAAATTGAGGGAAGAAGGAAGACCAATTAAGAAATAGCTATTTTTATCCAATGAATATGTTCCGGTGAAGGTTTTCACTCCTTCACAGAGACTCGCTGCCTCTGTGACTTTTTTCATCCATGAGGAGAAACCACCCGAGACACATCCGGAATACGGATAGAAGCAACCAAGCAGGTTGTAACCGAGGTGGATTTTTTAGTCTCAGTTTTTTCCCCGACCAACCTCTAAGCTGTATTTCTAACATATAACTTTATTCAATGTCAAACTTTTAATAGTGTGTATAGGATGTCAAAAGGAAGTGCAATGATGGTTACGATTTGCAGCGACTGTTGAGTGACATGCGATTACAGTGCAAATCGAAGGCATCGTCACTCCTTATGAATCTCTAATCTAAAAGCCAGCAGATCGAAGCGGGGAATATCGTTGTTGCCTTCTTGCCCCTTGAAACGCCTTCACAGTAAACAGGCAGCGAAAATATGGAGAAAGGAAATCAAAGAGGGGGAAACAAGTTCGGGTCAGAAACCTTGCTAGTTGAGGATGCTAAAGCTCTTTTCCTCAAATTCGCATTGAACAAACGGTGCCGGGGGCGGCAATTGAGCAGGTCTTTCCTAGTGATAAGCACGCTAGCTTTGGGAATTGTGCATTGTTGCATTTGATTAGACACCGGTGCTTCGATGACGACTAGAACAATCGTGAGCTCTATTATCAGCTTAAAACTAATCTACGACGCCTCCATCCAATCATATTGTCGTCAAAATGAAGCTTATGACCGAATCGCATCGATGATAGTGGTGGATTTACAATTTCTTGTTGTTTCTGCGCTGGTGGATAGCGCCACCGATGGCCTTGCCCGCGCGGACGGCAGCCGAAAAGCCTCGCGCGGCGAGCGCGAAGAACTGCCTCTTGGCTGGTCTTCTACCGCGGTTTGTGTCGACTCCAGTGGAGAAACCGGCTTGAGAGGTAGCGTAGCGCGTATTCGCGGGAGCATGAAGGTTGTGACTCGGGAAATAATCAGGATTGACACCACCACGGGACCGACGAGATCCTGGCTGTGCAGCCACTTGGACGGCGAGCGCAACGACAAGGAGCAAAGCCGGTCGAAACATTGCTTGGCACTCGGCAAATTGTAAAATGAGTCGTAAAACGACCTCTGGCCAAAGTTCCTGTCGCTCTCCGTCATAAGAAGCTCCAGGATTTTTTTTTCGCAAAACAGACTTTGCATGATGTTGCGATTGCCGCATCGTTCATTCGTCTCAAGATCGTCACACTGAAAACGTCATAAAATAATGTGAGGCATAAACCCTACACCCCTACAATTCATAACTCCCGAACCCCAACACCCCAAAAAGTTCTTAAACCTCTACACCCCCTAAATTAGTGTATTTATTCAAATGGGGGTTTCCACTCGCGTAGTATTTCCCACTGACTTGGCAGAACTGTCGTCGAATGTTTTCCTCAGACGAGACACAACGCAAAGCCATTCCTCTGGCGGGAACATGAAAAGCGCATTCCAAGCACCTCTCGTGCATCCCACATGATCCGACGATTATTGTACTCGTGGATAAAAGAATCCAAACTTCCACGATCAAAAGGTTATAATAGTTGTTTGGACTGCTTTTTTCACGCCGTTCCTCGAGGATACAAGCACCTTGGCGTGCTGGTAGCTTTTCCAACGTCGTTCTGTGGCTCTGGAGATTGGAATGATCATCACGACATGTTTACGACACCGAAGCAGAGTATGTCACATTGGTACCGTGGTACACGGTGACTGATCACGACAACTGGACAACAAGATTCCGGATAAATATCCGGACAATCACCTTCATAGGACTTAGCTAGAAGGCTAACAAGTAAAGATGGTCTCTCTACACTGAAAAGAGCACATGCTTGTGAGATTCAACCACTTTTCGCCTTGAAATTTCTCAAATTAAACGACGATAAGATTCCCTAATTCGAACTCGATGCATGATTGTACGGATAATTATCCGGATGTTTAATGTGATGGGTCCAAACGACCTGAAAGAGAGATTGCATTGGAAAAAGATCTTTTATTACCATCAAGCCTCTGACCCAGAGGATAACAATGCACGATATTGTCGTCGCGGAAATCATGGCAGTGTCAATGACTAGCGCATTATTCAATTTGATATGTCTGCACTCGTCCGCCTTAGTGTGCTCTGTGCGCTTCTCCTCGTCCAAGTGACCATGGCCTACTTGCCCGCCCATCTCCAAGTTCGCCGCCAAGTGGTGCCGTTTGGAGCCCCTAACGAAGACGACCAAGGCCAATTGGTTCAAGATATGCAGGAGAAGATCGCCGTCGTGGATCCTGACGACAGTTTCCCCACCAAGAAGAAGCCCGCCAAGAAACAGTTCTTTGGCGGTCTTATTCGAGCTGTCATCAAGGGGAGCACGTCGGCCGCGAGAGGCGCTCGAGTTGGCGTCAAGGCTATGAAAGGAGTCAACCAAGCGCGCAATATGGTCTTGAACCGCGGTCGAAAACAGTAGATTTGACCTTGTTGTAATCGTGGCAATGAATGCTATTGCGACCCAAGTCCTACTTACACTATTAGAGTAGGGGGAAGGGGTTTATAAGGCTGGGGTGCAGGGGTTCCAAGTTTGTCTCGACCAGCATCTTGGGACAAACTACTGTCGCCTTTGTCAGTTTATCCTGAGAAGTCTGTCGTCGACCGAGAACAGGATGACAATTCTCGACAAAGTCTGACAGATGCCACCGGCGAGTCAATGGTTTGAGCACTTTTCGATTTGACATGACCAAGCTCGTCCGCATCGTGCTGCTCCTGGCGCTCTTCCTCGTCCAAACGACGATGGCGTACATCCCAAAGCATCTCCAGCTTCAGCGCGAGATGGTGCCGTACGTTCACCAAAACAAACAAGGCCAATTGGTGGAAGAAACAGTCGAGAGGATCACCGCGACGGACCCGGATGACAAATCCCCCACCGCCAAGCGACCAGCCAAGCGCCAATTTTTCTTCGCCGCCATTGGCGCTATTGCCCGCGTCGCTAGCACTGCGGTGCGTGTGGCCAAGGCTGGTGTCAAGGTCGCGAAGGGCGTCAACCACGCTCGAAATGCCAACAACAACCGCAAGAACCACAAGAAGAAGTTGCTGTAAGCAGGCCAGTTGAGATGACTGCCATGGCCATGATATACTGTGATTATTACACTGATGACAAGGGGTTGAAGGGGTTGAAGGGGTTCTTGGGGATTCACCGTGTGCTGGGTTGACAATCTCGACCAGAACAACGTGACGCAGAAGTGCTGTTGGGTTGCCATGCAGTCGGCCGAAAGCATACTGGAGAGCCATAGATTAGACGAGCAGACCACGAACGACCCAGCCAACTCTGGGCTTAGCTTCTTCTCACTTTTCAATTTGACATGACCAAGCTCGTCCGCCTTGTGCTGCTCCTCGCGCTCTTCCTCGTCCAAACGACGATGGCATACATCCCAGAGGACCTCCAGCTTCAACGCGACATGGTGCCGTACGTCCATAAGAACGAGCGAGGCGAATTGGTGGAGGACATGATGGAGAGAATCACCGCGATCGACCCGTATGACAAGTTCCCCACAAAGAAGAAACCAGCCAAGCGCCAATTCTGGTTTGCTGCCGTTGGCGCCATCGCCCGCGTCGCTAGCACTGTTGGACGAGTGGCCAAGGCTGGCGTCAAGATCGCGAAAGGGGTCAGCCACGCCCGGAATACCGTCAACAACCACCGAAACAACCAAAAGAAGAAGATATTGTAAATGTAATACAGATGCATTCTATCGGGACTGTGTCGGTGGATTATACGCAGCATCGAGCAAAGCAAGCGCTGTCGGGAGGTTGTGTTCTTGCGTCGTGTCATTGACTTGGGACGGGACTTTGTCATGGGTGAGCTCAGTGCGATTGGATGAAATACCGGTATGCTGAGGGAACAGCGGGGAACAACATCCCCGCTGTTCCCTCGGCAGCAGTGAGATACCCAGCTTGACTTGTCAAATCCGCAGCGCCGTGCCAGATATCGTTGCCTGTCGGACGTTTTCCATGTTGAGCGACACGCGCGGAGAGATCGACCACCGACTTGGATGCATTCTATCGTGCATGTGGCGCTCGTTGGGAAATGCTCCATCGAGATTGTTGTCAATTGACATCACGGCTTCTAATCGAGGAAGAATCCATTACAGGTCAATTTGTGGTCAGGTCATATGTCTGGTCAAGAGAGTTTTTTTGGCGAGGTCACGTGTAACCTAAAGCTTCAATTTATGACAAATGCTTCAATTTATGACGTATTGATTATAGCCAATCATGTATCGTGATTTCTTACAGCGAATACCTCCATCTCCATATACCTGTCATATTCCATAAATAGATTTTCAAGGACATTTCTGGTTGCCATCCATTCCACCAATGCAGCCTCTTCCCAAACCTCGCAGTCGCTACACTAGAGACGAGCTACTCCGAGCTGTCGAGCATGTGCTTGCAGGGACACCTGGTGTTGAAGTCGCAGACGCCTCAAAAATACCGTACGACACACTCATGCGTAAAGTCCGCGAAGCTCGCGATGGCACCTTAAAAGAACCTGCTCGACGAGGGCCCAAAACCTTTTTGCCACCGAGCTGTGAGGCAGACCTTGTTGCATGGATATGCTCAATACAGATGGATGGGCATCCAACAGACCGAGCTTGTATTTTGAAAGTGGCCAACAAAATAGCCCGCCGCTTGGACTCTAGTGTGACATTGCAAGGCGGTTGGTATCACCGGTTCATGTCTCGCCATCCTCAACTTACCTCCCGTACCGCACAAGTGATATCTCGCACTCGAAATTGTGTGAGTGGGAGTGCTGTGTCTTTAATGCATGACACTTTAGCCAAAACAATTGAAGACCACGGTTTAACTGCAGACCGAGTCTTCAATATGGATGAAACGTCGTTTTCATCTCGACAAAATAAAAAAAAGTTGTCGCCTTGAAAGGCTCTCGCAACGTTTGGACAAAGATTTTGGCGACCAACTTTCATCTCTCCGTCGTTGCATGTGGTAGTGCCGACGGCACTATGGCCCCCCCTCTCTTTTTATTTCCTGGAGAACGTATTGATCGTTCTTTGGGCGTTTGCAGTTCTATTCCTGGTGCTGCGATTTCAACATCTCCGAAAGGGTTTATGAACGAACCTTTATTCGAAAATTGGCTTAGATTCTTCTCAGAGTCTGTTGGCCAAGAGATCCTGCGTCACATTCTCCTTGTCTTCGACGGCTTGTCCTCGCACTACTCGGAAGATATTGTCTCTCTTTGCAATGATCTTGACATTATTTTGATGTGTCTCCCAGCCAACGCCACTCACTTGTTCCAACCCTTGGATATTTGTGTCTTCATCTCCTTCAAAAATGCCATTCGACAAGGCGTTTATGAAGAAACAATCAATGATGGTAGCGTTTATGATCTTTGTATTAGTCTAGTTGGTCATCTAACTTATCATGTAGAGAGTGGCAATATGTACAGCATATCCAAAGAAGTTGCTCTGAAAATAGCATCAAGTGCCTGGATAGAGAAAGTACAGTCGTCAAATATGATTTCTGGCTTTAAGACGACTGGTATATTGCCTCTAAGCTATGATCGAATGATGGAAAGGTTCAAGCTATTCCAAGATGGTGGTGTACCATCATCCCACTTGGAAGCCGAATGGATGAAGAGACGCGATGAGATTCGTCATGACATCCTATGCCTACCACCTTCAACGAAAAAACGTGGTCCCGCAACATCCAAAACAATTGACGTCGCAGGGCGCGTGCTGACCATGTCTTTGCTCCAAGAAATTGATGCGACGAAAGAACAGCGAAGACTTGCTCGTGAGCAAGCCACCAAGATGCGCCAAACACGCGAAAAAAAGAGGAAGAGAAAGTCGCTGGTCCAACCACCGCTCTCGACGCCACCAGAAAACAACACCACGACGGAAACTGAAGCGACGTTCGTGTCTTCGTCATCTAAATAACGTTTGAGTTCATGAATTCAGTCGTCGTTAGATTTCTTACCTGGCTTGAGATCTCTGCTTGAGATCTCGAGGCATGGACTTGTCGCGACTTGCTTGCAAATTGGATAGTGGCAAGATCTGGAAATATTTTGATACAATATATTCTTATATTTTATATCTTTTTGTATCTTATATTAATTCTTTTGACAATTAATATTTCCATTGTAAAAAATATAAGCACCTTTTCATAGTTAAACAAAGTGTAATCCCTTTGTCTTAAACTGAAACCTTGATCGTCCGATACATCCACCTTTCTGTGTAAAGCAATATACAATGAAAACGAATAATTCTTTCAATAATTTATAGAGCCGTTTCCTGTCGTTACAACGACGTTTTCAGAATCCAAAACAGACAAGTCTGCGATGAGGTATGGGAAATCTTCGGTGTCGCATCGGCCAGATTTGTCATAAATTGAAGCTTTAGGTTAGGTCACACTCAGGTCATGTCGGGGTCACACATTTTCCACGTGTTATTGATGAGGTCATAGGTTAGGGTGAGAAAATCACAATATCGTGATGGGCATTTATATTTCAGCTTCCATTTTGGCAAAGATCAAGCTCCCATAGTCTAATCTTGCTGTTGATATTCGTGCAGAACTCTCAAAGATATCTACATTGGTGGTGAAACATAAAATCGGCGATGTCCATAGTTAAATTATCGTAAGCACCTTGGATTAGCATCGCATTTTGATGTGTATATCGTAGTCATCCTCAAGATGAGCCGCCATTAGGCACGTCTCTTATTGTACTCCATTCTTACTCTCAATTAGGCTATCAAGGTTGTGACTTCCGGGCGAAAACACGCGAGATGGAGAGAATGGCACTTGATTAGATCACCGTGAATTCCAACCTAAGGCTAGAAACATATCTGCCCTACAACGGCTCAGGACAAACTGTCCCTTACTGTGCCAATTAATACTATCTGTCCTCGACGAACTTGGTCCTACTTGACAGTTGCCTCGAGGCCACATTGCAGACTTTATTGTTTGGTTAAATATGACAAAATAGCCTAAGTAGATAATTGTAATGGAC
The DNA here is from genome assembly GCA_019828595.1 of Aphanomyces cochlioides. Classification (NCBI taxonomy): domain Eukaryota; phylum Oomycota; class Saprolegniomycetes; order Saprolegniales; family Verrucalvaceae; genus Aphanomyces; species Aphanomyces cochlioides. Next base: position 2,076,239 of record JAHQRK010000015.1, read on the forward strand.
CTTTAGCGTCGTTGACCCGAGATGAATCGCAAGACATATCAAACAGAGCGAACGACGTTAATAATTATCGGTTGTATGATGTATGTAGACGTGATTAAGTTCACCATCATTGAGTGATGTGAAATGCAAAAGCTCTCAGAAGCTTTACCTTTTTGGGGCATGTGCTTTCCAATTCAGCGTGCATGGCTGGACGCGCGTTGTGAGTTTAAGCGTGTGTTTTGTCAGTATTTTAGAGAGCAATAGCTCAAAGGAAAGCCCTTCTCTTTCGACGCCTAACCAAAACTGAATCTAATTTACGCCACCATTTCTGACCCTTGTTGCTTGCGCGCTTCTCATTTGCAGCATTGAACTGCTGGTAGATGTTACGAGTTGTTGTGGCCACCGTCGGTCATTCTCTAAAAGCAGTTGTTTCACGTAACGATTCCAAGCCATGAATAGCGTAAAATATTGTGGCTACTCTAGATTCACCGCTAGAAGTGGTAGGTTTAGTGCCAAATGCGTAGAGCATTCTATTAGCAATTCCTTCCGTCTTCGAACTCATTTCTCACTGTCTCGTTTTCCAGATAGTATTGCAGAGTATTCTACGTGTCATGAGAAAGCTGATTAGATCCCATCGGAAGGATTTTAACTCTCCTACATGTCTGCGGGAAGTGTCGATGAGCCGTCTGTCTCTTTGTGCAAGCTCCTTTGGAAGATGTGACCTATATTTGGTGAGAGTATTGTGACCGCCCAGATCACGCGTAGATCACGTGAGCTAGAGGCGTGACCTGACCCGGCGATGACCTGTTTTTTACCTTACCCTAATCGACATGGGTTTCTCGCACCACGAGCAAGGTCAAAGAGCAACGTTTCTCACGAAAGATGCGGGAAAGTTTACTCCTGGCACAGGACTCCTCGGTGCATTTGACCTCAAGATCGCAGTCGTCCAGATGTGCACGAAATCGATGCTGAATCGAGAGCCCATGCAGCTCCTCCACGAGCTTCCAGCGCCGGTCTCCACCTCCAGCTCCATTTTCTCAGTACACAATTGCACAGGGTGACGCACTCTTGGTGAAAATTAACGACGGCAAACGACATTGACGTGTTCCCCTTGTCATTTCCCAAATTGACATGACCAAGCTGCTCCGCATCGTGCTGCTCCTCGCGCTCTTCCTCGTCCACACGACGATGGCTTATCTTCCCCAACACCTCCAGCTTCGACGTGAAATGGTGCCGTACCGCCATCAAAACGACAAGGGCGAAGTGGTGGAAGAAATAGTCGAGAGAGTCACGGCCATCGACCCGGATGACAAGTCCCCCACGGCCAAGAAACCAGCCAAGAAACAGTTCTTCTTTGCCGCGATTGGCGCCATTGCTCGAGTCGTTGGCACGGTGGTGCGTGCGGTCAAGACTGGCGTCAAGATCGCGAAAGGTGTCAGCCACGTCCGAAATGCCGCCAACAACAATAAGAAGAAATTGTAAGTGCAATTACAACACTGAATTCAATCGGGACTAGCGTAGACCAAAGTTATGATTCATGGGATGCTGAATCCTAGAGGCGTCAAGATGGTAGGGACGCACGTCGAGCTGACTTCCTCGGCTGAGTTCGGCGCGATCAACACCAGTTCTTTGGTTTTCTTTGGATCACCAACGCAAGCGATGCAGGGATGGTTAGCACGAGGAGAGGAGAGCATTTTCAGTCTTATTACGATGGAAAATGGGATGCGCTCGCCACCGTCGGCAGCAGTGAGAAACCCAGCTTGATTTGCCAAATTCCTGTCCGCAGTGCCAGATAGAATCGCCTCGGGGAGTCGAAAAGGGATGGACGATATCCTCGGCCATTGGGGAGCCGACAGAACCACACGTCGTCTTGCTAGGAAAATCTTGTAGCATCGGACAAATTGGATGAGAGTTTGTTGTAAAATGATTCGTCGTAATGATGAATCACGGATGTCGAGGAATTTCAGATCGCCATGGGTTTATCGCACTACCACATTTGCGTCCAAAGAGCAACATTTCTCACGCAATGCACCCAGGATTCCTGGGTGCATTCAAAGTCGATCGACGACCAAAGGCGGAACTGTCCCCTCTACATCGTCCACGTCAATTGACCAACTGGAAACATGCACCAAATAGAGGCTGGATTTCCTCGGGGCGAATCGGTAATGCAAGGGAGGATCTTCCTTCTTGTTGTTTTCTTGTCATCAACCATGCTTTGAAAATGGACGCCAGTGATGCTAAGTCGTACATGTCAATCGAAATGGGTTCATCGCACCACAAGTTCAATCTTGTGAGTTGAAAGAGCAACGTTTCCCTCCTCGATCGACGACAACAGTCCCATCGAGAACAGTGTCGTCGACCACATACAAGACACCAAACTCAAGATCTGTCGAAATGGGCTTGGGGGACGCAAGTCAAAATGTGGGAAATGACATTTCCCATCGAGAGCAGCAGCAACGCGGTCTCAATGATATCCCAGCCGCTCGTCGCGCATTGACACGAACGCTTTTTAACCTGTGAGGATCGCGCTTGGAGTTGCCGACGTTGCACGAACCGACGCTGTGATTTTCTACTTCGCCCAGGTGGTTGTCGACAGATTGTCAAAAGTTTGATGTGTTGGTCGCTCTTGGGTGCGGAACGAGTTAAATCTCTCTCCTGTTCAAAATCAAATTTTTAATTGCTCTGGGAGCCTTTGCCACATGCGCGATGGGCTACACTGAACGATAGCCTTAAATCGAGCTCCTCCACGAGCTTCTAGCGCCAGTCATCCCCTCCACCCACTCGATTTTCCACTTGAATAAAACGTCAGTACTATGCTGAAACTTTGTGACAACACAATGCAGAGGGTGACGCACTCTTGTTGTCGTTTCACGACGGCTAATATCTGTCATTTCCCAAATTGGCATGACCAAGCTGCTCCGCATTGTGCTGCTCTTGGCGTGCTTCCTCGTCCACACGACGATGGCTTATCTTCCCCAACACCTCCAGCTTCGACGTGAAATGGTGCCGTACCGCCATCAAAACGACAAGGGCGAAGTGGTGGAAGAAATGGTCGAGAGAGTCACGGCCATCGACCCGGATGACAAATCCCCCACGGCCAAGAAACCATCCAAGAAACAGTTCTTCTTTGCCGCGATTGGCGCCATTGCTCGAGTCGTTGGCACGGTGGTGCGTGCGGTCAAGACTGGCGTCAAGATCGCGAAAGGCGTCAGCCACGTCCGAAATGCTCCCAACAACAATAAGAAGACATTGTAAATGTATTACAACACCGAATTCTGGATTTCTACATTGAGTATGCAGCTCAGAGCTCAGCGAGGTCGTATCCCTCTGACTTGGTGTCTCGAGAGCGTTGTGGACTCGCAAAGAGAGCAAACTAGTTCTCCAGGCCATCCACCACGCTTTCTTGAGCAAAATGAAGGCGTTCATCCTGCAACCAAGTGAGAATGGAATGCTCCATATTACTGATGTCTTTTTAAAAATGGCCTGTTTTGTTCGCAATAATATGCACGTAGTAAATTGGGTCAAAGGAAGTATACTTTATATAAGATATTGTCCTGGTTTATTCAATTATAGAGTATTTAGAAATTATATTTCTGCTGTACTAGATTTAGCAATATATTTATTTTAACGATATTTGTTTAGCAAAACAGCATTTTGGAGCGACCACGCGGCTCATATAGCGCCTACGCAGCCTTGCATGATGACAATGGAATATCCAGGACTAATTGGCTAGATTGAGCTCAGTTCCAGCGAATTTGATTGTAAGGATCAAAATATATTTGGTTTTTATCCTTTGATTGCTTGACGTATGATGAGAGAAATTTCAAAAACCAAGTGGTTAACGACCCACATCAAAGCGACAGTTCCAATTGTACGCGCAATGGAATGAATTGGAAATACCATGGCGACCTGCGAGTTCTGTGTTCTGGAATCGCACTATCGGGATTCAATGCCAGCAAAAATGAAACCTTTGGCTTTCTGCTTCGTTAAGGCCACGACAACATCGTGGGTCTATTGCATTAGTTACTCTCGACATAGTCGGTCGCTAATCAGACGAGAGTTCATGTGTGTCTCGTGAGTTAACTGCAAAACCTAATAATACGTAGTTCTTGACAACGCTTTAAGTCTTTGTTGGCTATCAGGCAAAGTCGAGTGCAATCGACCGATTTAGTCATGACCACAAAGAGAAACCAGCACTTGTGTCGTTTTTCCAATGGTTGGTCTTTGAAAATCATGGAATTTCCAAAGATGTTCCAAAGTTAAGCGATTTCAGAGTTATTCAACATGACAAGACTATTCACTCTTAAGAGCGCCCGGTAAATGTAGAATACAACAACTCTACACTTTTGATCAGGCCGAGCTAATATGGTGCAGATTACTAGTATTTTATAAGTGAAAACGGTCATCGGACAGAATCCGTCAAACTTTAATCTGTATTCGTAAACATTTGCGACTAAATTTAAGATAGGAAAGCATTAATAATGGAGCTAGCAAGGGTACAGATCAACTTTAGTCCTAGATGAAAAGTTCCAGCAGTGTGCAAGCAATCGGTTATATAAATATTCAACCAATCAAAACATATTAATGTTTTATTTCAGCCAATCATACTCTTCTAATGATGTCCGTATAGATTTTCCTGTGTAATTTTATACATTTGCCTGGTAATACGCTTCAGTCCACAGTTTAAACGTCGAGCATACTGAAATCAAGTACTTTTCTGAGTGCACAATCCACAGGATGTCGCATAACAGGCGACAACGAACGACGGCAAATGTCATTGGATTCCCCTTGGCATTCCCCAACTTGACATGACCAAGCTCGTCCGCATCGTGCTGCTCCTCGCGCTTTTCCTCGTTCAGACGACGATGGCGTACTTGCCAGAGCATCTCCGACTCGAACGCAAAATGGTGCCATACCGCCATCAAAACGACAAGGGCGAAATGGTCGAAGAAATGGTCGAGAGGATCACGGCGACAGACCCGGATGGCAAGTCCCCCACGGCCAAAAAACCAGCCAAGAAACAGTTTTTCTTTGCAGCGCTGCGCATGGCGAAAATGGCCGTCAAGGGAGTCAAAGCTGGTATCAGCATCGTCAATCATATCAAGAACAAGAAGTTGTAAATAAAATACTTGTCGTCTTAGTCGTTGGCCGTCTCAGAGTGTTCGTGGAACGCGGTGGTTAGGCGAGAAGAGCTTCACGCTTCATCACGCGGGGATCAAACTTGATGAGAAAGACTGTCTTCTCAACGCCACCGCCCATTTCGACAGTGTGGGCGTCGACTTCACAGTACTACCCATGTAACATAGTCAAGGGGCTGTCATTGTAGTGGAGAACTTACAAAGCCACCAGAGTCAAGAATACCGCGGATAACACCAGCCGTGTACGCTGCACAGTTGAGCTGGCCCATGTCGGTCGGTACGGAAATGTACTTGTTGGTCAAAGGTGCATTTTCATGGATCATGTCTACAAAGCTCAATCTTGAACTGGGAAGAAGGGATGGATGGTTACATTCGTTCTCGTTGGCCGTACTGCGTTCAAGACCATCGGCAGGCTTGCCGAACAGAGTCTTCCAGCACACAGACACCACAAACTGAAGCATATTGAGCAATCGAGTTTCCCGACGGAGTTTTTCCCTACAAAAAGCTTGAATCGATCCATAGAAGATGGAAACGTACTTGGAAATGTTGCCATTGACATCACGGTAGCTCAAGAGTTCCAAAACGCGCACTCCGACACCATATCCTGCAGATTCCAAACTGCGTTCGAGATCGTTGATGTTGAGCACACGGCGTTGAAAGTATTGCACGAATTCGGAGAAGAGGAAGGAGAAAGCGCTTTCACTTACTTCAGTCTTTCCTCGTCCTAATGGTCGATCCAAGTGACTCTTCTTGTTCAATCGGCTCTGAGATGTCGGCGCCGGTGGCACTGCTGTCTGGGGATAGCGATTTGGTTGTTGCATTTTCGGCTCTGCCACAACATCTCCCCGCAAATTATTTAACATAAATAAATGAACATTATCTATAAACATTCCGGATAATAATTACAAATTCGTCCGGATAAGACAAATGACCGCCAAAATTTCGGCGGGCGATTTCAATCGAAGTCAGTCAACCCCATTTCCTCCCCGTACTCACTTCGTCTTTCACAGTGTAGCCATGAGTGGCTACGACTTGTCCAATGCCGCCCGTTTCTCATACGCTGCGATTCATGAGGCACTCAAAACGGATGAATCCATTGTCCGTTGGTGCATGCAAGCGGGTCTCATTAGATCTGCTATGTACTGTAAGAACTGTGGAAGTTCTATGCGTCTGACCGCTATGCGATGGCGCTGCCATAAGGGGTCATGCTCCAAGAGCGAGATAAGCGTGAGAAGTGGAACATTCTTTAAGAAATTCGACATTAGCATCTCAAAAGTCGTGAGATTGCTCTACTGTTGGGCAGCTCAACGACCCGTTACTAAAGCGGCTCAGGAAGTTGCAGTTTCAGTAACGACCGTTACGAAACTCTACGGAGAATGTCGAGATATCTGCTTGGAAGATCTTGAGCGATGCAATACTATGGTAAGTCTTTCTCTCAGGATCTCTTTAAACGTGTTTTCTAGATAGGCGGCGAGGGATGTATCGTCGAAATAGACGAAACTTCTCTTAAAAAGAAATCGAAGTATAATCGTGGCCGCCATTATGACGACTGCTGGCTCTTAGGTGGCGTAGATCGAGCCAGCCACGGGGAAGTGGTTCGGTCGCCTTGTTTTCAATGATAGGTCGAAACAAACACTTTCTACAATCATCAAGCAGCATATCAAGCTGGGAACTTTGATTATCTCGGACAAATTCTCTTCATACGTGTCCGCAAACGAGAGACACACTCTAGAGAACAACAGACTGTTGTCAGGTAGTTTTCAGTTACGATTTGTACTTATTGATCTGATAGATATGAATAAATCGCATCAATGGGTCAACCGTTCGAGGAATTTTGCGAATCCCTCGAATGGTGCCCACACACAAACTATTGAAGGTGTGTGGGAAATGCGTGTGAAGAGGCATTTGAAGGCCATGCGCGGTGTAGCGAAGGATATGATTCCTGAGCTACTTGATGAGTACCTCTGGCGATCCTGGTTTTTCCCGATGCGTGCTCGCGACGAGCAAATCATGTGTGGAATATGTCAAGCTATAAGCTCCAGATAAATCAATAATGAATTCACTATATTAAATAAGTTTTCATTTATTTTTGCGGGGAGATGTTGTGGCAGAGCCGCATTTTCAAAAAATAGAGGAAAATACGAAAAATTAAAAATTAATTTATTGAAATTTGATTAATCATTTTTCAATTATTTGACGAATTACCGTGCTCTTTTAAAGGGGATAAGCTGGGGATGACAATGACAGCCTCGTCCTCTTAGGGGAACAATTGTGGCCTTCGGACTCCAGCTAACCACTCAGAGCCTCATGCCAGTCATCTTTTAGGTGGCTCAATTGCGAAGAGCTCAACAAAATCCTTGGAATGGCTCGAGAGGTTGTGTACTACTGCTTTCCCTGAGATTGAATGGAAATCACTGAGGGGATGGAGCCAACTTCGGGGGATTTCAAAGCATATATTGCTGTTTGTAAGTATAACAGTGTTTAGGAATTGTGGGGATTCCTGATCATTATCGTGTGGCTAACTTTGTAATTTCAAATGGTGTAAACTTTTCAATGGATTCACAATAACTTTGAGCGTATATCTTGCCAGCAGACTCAGCATCGCTGTAGTTTTTTCCTTTGCAAGCCCCTTATCTCTGTACATTTGCTGGTTTCTCAGGGCCTTCCAGTAGAGAGATCTTTTCAAAATTATATCTCGACTACAGTGTACACTTGTGGATGAAAATTTCAACTAGTTGTTCCATTTCGAGCTCTTCTTTTTCTGCCAAGTCGACAAAGACGTGGTAAACCTGGTCTACTTTGACAGTGACGACATGTTTCTGTTGGTACAAGCCTCTTTCCAGAACAAAGCGCGTCGTCTATTTATAAGCTCTATGTAAATTTAGCAATAAGATCTTCAATGGACGTTTCCGGTTAAATTCCGGATAAACGCTAGATCTCATCGGAAGCCAATCTAAAAAATGGTTTCGGGTGGCAAAGCTGCCATCCACGCCGTCTTTGCCGCCGTCGGCTTTGTCCTCCTCCATTTCTCGTACAAATACGCGCGCAAATACTACACCCAACCAGCTTTCCTCCTCCCCGTATGTTTCTCTCTCCACTCGAGCTCACGATCTCACTCCTAGCCGTTCGTTTGCTTTTGCGTCATCTACGAAAATGTGATTCTCGCGTCCGTGGGGATTGACAAAGAATACACGAGCGTCAAAGTCATGCTTGTGTTTCAATGTACGTCATTCATCCAAGTCTCCCTGGATTGCATCGATCGTTGTAGCGTGTATCATCCCAGCGATGCTCTTGATCTGCTTCGAAGTCGCCTACTTGGTACACAAGAACCGATCGGTGAATTTCTGCGGTATCTCATTCGATTCCGGCCATCGAACGCACCGAAATGATTTCAAATCAACGTTCCTCCGCTTTGCGATGTGGCTCGTTGGCGTTGGCCTCTTGACTCTCAAGCTGCTCGTGTTCTACCAGTACTTTGACGACATTGAGTTTACATCTGGGTACGAGACGACGTCTCTTCTTGCATCATGATCTTGTAGGATTTACGAACTCAATGGATCCGCCACCGTCGGGACGATTCTGACCATTATTCCCGCTTTCTCGCTGGTCGTCCTCGCCATCTACATCGGCATGCGCTTGTGGAACTACGGCTCCAACTACGCCTATACGGTGCATTCGACGTGCTTTAACCCGTGGATTTGGATGATGGTTGGTTCATGCTGCCTTGCTGCCGGCTACCTCCTGCCAGACCCTCTCTTTGCTGTTTCATCTAACGGCGGCGAGATTTGCATGCTCGCGGCAATCATTCGAATGTTCCGAGAAGTGCACAAGGATCTCCAAGAAGGCACGGAAATCGCAAACACCCTCGTTGGTGGTGGCATGAACGATATCACAGTCGCGGCGTCTTCAGCGTCCTCGCCTTATACGTCGCCGTCGGAAGCTTCGACAAAGTACGACTTGATTTCAACACCGCGTGGAAACGAAGAAACGCGGCTCACTGATGCAAACACAGACGCGTACTTGAGCGTCATCATCGCTCGGACGAAGGAGCGCGACGTGGACGAGCCCAAATCGAAGATGCAAGTTCTGCCATGGAATGCTAGCAGCCACGTGGAAACGCTTCTCGAGAAGTCCGTCATGCCCATGGAGACATCGGCGTTCTTTGACTTTACCGATGAGCCTGACGATTTTATCTCACAAGTTTCAAATGCCCCCGTGCCGACCAAAATGGACGAAATCGTCCCTGGCTCAACTGCAACTGCTATCGAAGATGCCAAGACGATGGATTTTTTCTCACACGTTTCAAATGTCACTTCGATGCTACAAGTTGAAATTGAAGCTGTCGATGAAATTCCACAAGTTTCAAATGTCTCCTCGGCATTTCCACTCATCGAAGAGCCGTCGCCACTTACGGTGGCCATTCCTGTCGAAGCGCAAGAAATTACGCACGTTTCAAATGTCCACTTGAGTGAAATGCAAGCCAGTGACGATGAAAGTGAAATTGCACAAGTTTCAAATGTCTATCAGGACACAGCGGAGACTCCGGCTGAAATGGTCTCCTTGCGTGAAAGTCAAGGCCCAGACGACGAACCAGAAGTTGCGCAAGTTCCAAATGTCCATCATGCAACTGTGGACACTCCGCCAAGTGAAACACTTGATGGATCATGGATTGTCCACGATGAACCGAAGCAAATACAAGACACGCCACCTGAAGAGGGCGTGCATGAGATTGCCAAGGAAGCATTAGACCACATCGTTGCCATGGTAGCCACTGAAGTTGCTGAAGTGGATGAGCAGATCCCTGAGCAACAAGTTGGGTTGATTGAAAGCCACGACTTGAAGAGTATAAATACAGAAGACATCTTCAGCGACGACGACATTGCCATGATGGACGACTTTTTGAAGGACAAAGAGCTCAAGGAAAGTCTTGAGGTCGCCACTGAAGAGTTTGATGTGGTTAAGGAGGCCACCACAGATGCGGGAGTTGAAGACAATTTTGTTGACGATGACGAAGTCAAAAATTAAGGAAAAAGAAGCGATCGAAACTACTTATCGTACATTTAGTTTTCGTACACCCAGGTGTTGCGAGTCGCATCCCATTCAATGACATCTTCACCGAACCACAAGGCGATTTCCTTGTTGGCGGATTCAACAGAGTCGGAACCGTGGCAGATGTTTCGGCCAACTTCGACAGCGTAGTCACCACGGATGGTGCCAGGGGCAGATTCCGAAGGCTTGGTGGCACCCAACATCTTGCGGCCTTCCTTGACCACGTTGGCACCTTGCCAGACCATGGCAACGACTGGGCCAGAGTTCATGTATTCAATCAAGCCGTTGAAGAAAGGCTTGCCGGCCAAATCGGCGTAGTGTTGTTCCAAATGGGCCTTGCCGGGGCGGACCAACTTCAAGGCAACCAATTGGAAGCCCTTTTGTTCGAAGCGCTTGATGATTTCGCCCACAAGGTTGCGTTGGACACCGTCCGGCTTGATCATGATGTAAGTGCGTTCCATCTTGGTTTCTTGGTCGACAATTCGAAAGTGAGGTGAGGGTCGCCAGTCACTCGAATCCGGATAAAAAGATCATCCGGATAAGAAACTGGAAGATTTCATAAAAATTGACGAAAAATCCCAGAAAAATGCGAAAAAACGTGAATTTTCACTGAATCTGTGATCCAAGCGTCGTTTTTATTGTGGGACATTAACTTTTATCCGGATGACTCAGTTTAGAAGAGCGCATTGGGACAAAAAGGCTATTCTCGAAATGATAAACAAGCCCGAGGAAAAGTACCGTTGATCTTTTCAATACAAGTCGTGTTTTACTGCTGTCTGATTGCTGATCAACTCTGTTTGGAGTGGTCTAGATCGTTCAGGCATTTGAAAGGTGATTGTGTTCGTTATCCGGATGACGTGGCAACCTCAGAATTTTTTGACAAGTGTGATGATGGAAATCTGTGGGAGATAAGATGCTACTGATGCAGTTGGTGTAGTCAGCTTGGGCTACCGTGGTATCGACGGAGACAAGGTTGAAGAGGAGATGCGCCATGAATTTAGATGTTGATGGTAGAAGGTGTGGACAGAGTGTGTCGTGGCGACAGCTTGACGATGAACTTCTTGGTCCAAAAGCAGGATTCACCACTGCGTCCAAGATGGCGAAGAGATGTAGACGGTGGCGTTGGTGACGTCGAAGTTGCAAGTTGACAAGTGAGACCATGCCAGAGACTGTCTATAGTGCTACTTTGCAGTTACGAAGCGGGTGGCCTGTGGCTGTGCGTGACCATGGAAACTGTAAGATGAAGTAACAAAGAGATATATTGACACACATCGCACTGACTTAGGCAACCATTTCCGCCGTGCAGTCCTTGCAATACCATGCTCCAGAGGGCTGTTCTGTCAATCCAACGCAGTCGAAATGGAACCATTCGTACTTGCAATCTTCATTGTCGCAACCGATCATTTGGCCATACGAGATGCGACGGCAGTGGCAGTAAAGTGGTTCGTTTGGATCGATGGGTAAATCTTCCAAAGTCAATGGCTGGCTCACTGGAACTGCTTCTGGAATGGCATCCAGCTGAGCATCTGCTGCATTGCGTTTTCGGCCAGACTTCTTGTGGGAACTGGCAAGACCAGCTGCAGACTTCTTATGCGAGGCTGCGTTCGGTGTAGTGGTTGCTACCGCAGCTGCTGCAGCCCCTGTCGCTTTCGTGTCAGGCACAACATCTTTCTGTTTCTTGACCACGATCTTCTCATCTTCGTATTCTCCGTTTGCTTTTAGCAATGCTGTATAGTTGGCCAAGTCATTGTCCAGCCGACGTATATGATGGTCGATCAAATCGTAACTCTGCGACGCTATCGCGACTTTTTCGTCCATTTTCTGTATCACGAGGTGCCGCTTTGACTTGAGGTAGGCTAATGGGTTGTCAGGGGATGGATTTGTTTCATCTTCATTATCTTCTCCAACCAGTGCTCGTAGTTCTTCTTCAGTTGGCTCTGGAGCATTCGTATCGGCACATCGTTTGCGGATTCGTTCTCGGGCATCTTTAAGATATTTGCTCTGGGATTCGCGGAGATCATCCAGCAAGCCGCTGGTAGCTTTGTCTAGCTCTCTCATCAACTCAAAGTTGCGCTTAACTTCCGACGGAAGCATGTAGATGCTCTCCAAGTAGTCTTCCAAGTACGTTCCCATGATGATGGCACCAATTCCAGAATCACCGGTGGGAACATGTACCTCAATATATTATAACCTGTATAATTAAATATATGAAATTTTGAAGTAATTAATTTTAATTTTCATAATTACCAAGGAAATGACAATTTCCAACCAAAAATTCAATTTTGATACATTTTTGCCCAGCATTTCCGACACTTTAGGGGCATGGCCGTGAGCTCCCACGATGACGCCCATAACGTTAGCACATATGAAGTGTTTGCAGTAGTTAAGAGATCTAAAATGGCGGTTGATTTTTGGGAAGCCAGGGCATAAAATGTATCAAAAATGAATTTTAGGCGGGGGATAGTCATTTCCTAAACTTATCGTCTTCTGCATTAACTCTTATTGACAAGGGTTAAAATTATGGGGGAATTTATTAATGGGGGTCAGTTCCGCCGTTAACTTCTCACTTTCCAGCAACTGAATCGATCAAGACTTGATAGCCAGAATCAAGCGGAATTTCCTTGTCGAGGAGGCTCTGGCAAATGACAGGGATGTCGGTGTTGATGTCGAGAAAGTCTGAAAGGAAAAGAAGCAATTGAAAGTCTGCCAAGGCGGCGGTGTAGTCGCGACCATACTTTTGGAGGATTTGCTTGAGCATAGGCCGTGTTCGCATGCTGCCTTCGCGGTGGAGAGCAGGGAATTCACAATGCAAGGGGGATTCGTAGGTTTGGACTGGGACAACACAAAGGAAAAAGTTGTTGTCGACTTCCTTGGCTGCCTTCATTTCCACCATGGCTGTAAAAGTCTCATGAACGCCACAAACTTTGGGATTTTCATCAAGGGTCAAAAGTGCACCAGCACTGAACATGTCCATGCATTGATCGCTCACTTGGAACGCTTCGAACGATGCTTGGCCATTTGCATCGACAGTCACTTTGACACTGACAAACGGGCTCGATCTACCACCGGCATCGCATTGTAATTGAGCAGCAAGCAAAACCTCACGGCTTGAAAAGTGAAAATCAGCTTCTTCGCGTGGTGGATGGCTAAAAATCCAACCAACTTTGGTCCATCCCAAAGCTGCGGCCACTGCATCAGCTTTGTCAGCGTATGGGTCATCAAAGACTTCAAATCCATAGAGGTTTCCGTCTTGTGGAGGTTCATAAATACACTCAACCGTGACTGTGGATTCTGAAATTGTCCCATACAACCATCCACATCGGCACTGCTGGAAGGCAAACTGACGGAGGTAGCTTTGAAAGCCATTACACGACGCTGCATCGAGACGAACGGCGTCGCAATGAGCTTTCTTTTGTGCCTTGATTTTGAATTCAAACTGAGAGTCCATTTCCATAAACTCGCCCAATGTCCAATGCATCTTCATATCACGGAGCGCTTTCATACCGGGGCGAAATCCAGTTTTTCCAAGACGACTGTCGTACGTGGCATGGGTCAGCGTTCCATCAGCATTGATCTTACGATGCACCGCTCCTCCAGTCGAGATTGCTTCGCCGTCAAAGTCCAAGTAGAGCATATCGCCATGGCCGACTTGAATCGATCGAAGTGTCGTTCCTTCAGAAAGTCCATTCGCTGCATTTTTCGGATCCAAGCTGATTTGCTGACGTCCCACCGAGATCGCATGCTCGTTCTCCACCCATTTCTTGATATCTAGGATCGTCGAATTCCCTGTCACGTCCGGAACGCGCCACGTTCCCGCCTTGGATCGGAGTCGGATCAACATGGTCGCTCTGTGCGGTGAAGAAACAATTTCAAAGTGAATCAATATCCGGAAACCACAACTATCCGGAATTTTAGAATTCACACAAATTCCATCCAACATGCCGCCACGGATCGGCGCTTTTCTTCAAGCTGCTGCCTGGAGGGCGCTTCTTTCTCTGCGTATGACTCAACAGAGCAACGAGGAATCGACGGTTCTTCGTTGATATTCCGTCGGGGCACGAGGGGGAAGAGTAGGGGATGAGTGGGGGCAATGAGGAGATAAAGAATGACGAACGTAGCGATCCCAATGCCCTCTTTGGCGTCCAGCTTGGGATATAGATGCTTTAACTATCCCTCTGAAGTTATTCCCTGAAAAACTGAGGCATAAGTGGCGATAGCAGGTTTGATTATACGAACTCAGTCATGCGGAGCTGATGTCCTGAGAGCGTTGAGGCTAGGAAACGTCCTTCGAAATGTTTAACAACCAAGCGAGATCAGCTAAATCGGTTGAATTGAGTGCTTGCACGGCCTTCCTAGCCGTCAAAAATTGTCCGATCGTGCAGAATGCGATGACTTCTTTGCTGTAAATCTACATGTCGACTAGCAGCATCGCCGAAACCCAAGGCCATCCACTATGATTTAAGCAACACCATCAGGACGAAGATCTCCAATCCTTGTGCAATATGCTGGGAAATTCCATTGCGGAGTTCCCTCTCCTGCCATCTACCAAGATCGTAGACGCCAACAGATATCTCTCTGGTCTGTGAGTTGTCCAATGTGTCATGGCGTGTCTTCACGGCTGATTCCCGTGCAGCACAAGTGAAATTCGATGCTTCCAAGCTGATCTCCCTGACGAAGAGCAGTCGATCTCAACGTCATGGTGGTTAATTATCAATTTGCCACCGCACCACCAAGTCGCCCCAACTCATCCAGAAGAACTCACGTCAAGATTTATTTTATAATGTGGTGGGTGTTCCTGTTTTAATTGCTCAACTGCTCCTCGTCCATGCAATGAAGGCCAGAGTTGAATGAGCCCCGCCGCCGTCTGAAGTAGTCCGACTTTGTTGGTCCTTGACTGTCTAAGACGCCTTCATGTCTTATGCTTGAAATCGAGTTTTTCATACGTGCATGTCGAATTGGTGAGCTACGAATGCCCTCCGCACAAGTCCTGCGTGGACTAAGAGCGTCGGAGACGATTCAGAGAGCCAAAGCCACTCTTTATTCGTTGTTTCCAAACGATGATGGGCCAAAGCGTGCCCGCGGCGGACACAGAAATGTGAGCAAACATGATTTAGATGTAGCGATCGCAGGGTTGATTATGCGAGATTAGTCTTGAAGTGATATACCAGCAGCGTTGAGGCACTTGGCGCGTCTTGAGGACTCGAATGGAGCAGCCAGCTTTGTCTACTTGGACGGGTTAAAAAGGCCGAAGATCCAATCCATTCCAATGCGTTTCAAGTGTGGTAAGCGAGCTGGAGGGAGCTTTGTGGTGTCGGTGGCAAGTTGTGAAATGAAAGTCGCAATGTTCTCTGGATGGCAGCGACTACGAGAGATGAGCGAATTGTGGTCGAGAAAACGAGCTCCTTGCTGTCAAGTATTGTGCCGATCAGCGTCGTGATCAACTCATTCGATCCGAAACTTACAGCTGACTCCCGTGCAGCACAATTGAGACTCATCTCACCCATGACGAGCAGTCAATCTCAAGGCCATGTCGATCATTTTCAAATTTGTGATTGCCGCCAGGACTCTTCAAAGAGAGACTTGCGTGGGGTGTTCATCGTTGAAATCCACGTCTTCAGGCGATCGTACATCCGCCCATAGTCTTCAATTTGTTGTCCGAGACTTCTATTGTCTCCAACTTGCTCCAGCGTGTCGTCGTTGAGTGCAGTCGCGACGTCCCCCCGTGGCAATTTCGACGTTTGCCTTCGCTTGAGAAGTTGTCGCTGGAGGTCGTGGATGAATCGTTTGACGCTCAACATTCGTCGCAAAACTCGAGCTCTCTGCTGCTTTGCAAGGTGACTGCCATGACAACTTGAAGACTTTTTTTGAAGATCCGTCCGACTTGCAGTCGATTCCGTGAGAGTAACACATGTCTAGTCTCAATGGGTGATCGATTGAAAGTCTCGAGTCTATTGATAATTTTAAACCCCTGCGCTCTGGACCTGTGTCTTTGGTTGAAACTCCCCCACGGATCGTCATGCAAGGCCTTATCGGATGTTTGACCGCACGCTGAGAGGAGGTTGAAGGTGTATTCGATGGGAATGGAGGAGCACGATTTGGATCAAGTGTCACAGAGGATGCGAAGTGGAATTCCATGTGCTTGACGTTGAAGTGCTGTTTGTCGTATGTTGTAAGAAGTCCTGGGAAAGAAACACAGCAACGAAGGGGACAATCAAACACCGAGGATGGGCAACCATGCGGTTCAAAGGCGATGCTTTCATCAACCTTCGACATTTTCGAGTCGATTGGACTTCTCGAGCTTTGTCACTTGAGGGTTCCACTCAGCTCTTCCCAAAGTGGCAGAGTTGTATTTGTTCATGGAGCCAACTCACCCAAGGAGAGTTGCTGAATCTGACTTGGACTTTGATCATCCTCGTTTGATATTCAAGATGATTTGGGAGGATTTGACCGATCGAGTCTATCCTCAAGGTCTTGAGATGGATGATCCTTCCTCTCGTTGGCTCTGTAGTCTGCACAAATGTTGCTCGTGTTATGCTTGTTACCAAACAAGTGCACAGTCTTGACATCAAGCAATTGCGACGAACAGCACTGTCACTTCGATACACGATTGTCGTAGCATTTTGTCTTCACATGGAGACTCGTGAGCGTCTGGGGCGATAGAACTCGATGCAAAGTGGCTCGAACTCTACATGAGCTCTGATCGTACCTCTAACACCGGACTTTTGCCAAATGTGGGGACTATTTTACTAATTTTACCAAAAGTGGGACAATTATGTCAAAAGTGGGGGCGTCACCAAAAAGTTTCTGATGGCCCCCACATTTGAAAATCTTCTTCTCCGTGGCCCCCACTTATGAAGAAAGTCAGGTTTCCCTGTTCAAAGTGTGTTCTAGCAAGCACAACATGAAAGTTCATCAAACACGACAAATTTGCAAGGAAAACCGAAACACAAATCTTCGGAATAAACGGCCTACAATGTAATGCCGCAAAGAAGGTGGAGAGGGCAAGGGATGTAGAGCGTAAGGGCAAGGGATGTAGAGCG
This sequence comes from Aphanomyces cochlioides, assembly GCA_019828595.1. Classification (NCBI taxonomy): domain Eukaryota; phylum Oomycota; class Saprolegniomycetes; order Saprolegniales; family Verrucalvaceae; genus Aphanomyces; species Aphanomyces cochlioides. The sequence goes on from JAHQRK010000015.1 coordinate 2,093,445, forward strand.
TAAGCGCAACAAGTACGTTCCCAAGTTAAAAAGATGTATTATCTGCCAATCTACAGCAAGAAAGTCATGTTCTTGTACAGAGCAAGGCTTTGCCCTGGCGGTCCACCTTGGATGGTGTCTTCTTCGTCTACCATGGCAATTCTTCCATTGACTGTCGGGTCACACTAATTAGGCGAATTTCATACTATATATTAATTTTAACATTAATTTAAATGATGGCCCCCACTGTTGGAAATTCCCCAATAGGGGGTCAAAAAGCCCCATTTTGTGAAAGCCCCCACTTTTGACATAATTGTCCCACTTTTGGTAAAATTAGTAAAATAGTCCCCACTTTTGGCAAAAGCCCTCTAACACCTGCCTTGATGATTCTCCCTCAGTGTCACTTCAACAGCAGACCAGCTTTCATAGATTTGTCACTGCCAAGACTATCTGGTCGCACATATTGTCACAGCACTTCAGTGTCGCCCATGAGTTGCGGAGGATTTTTGTTGAATATCCACCTCCATGGAGCTCGAGCAACCACATCTACGGCTCTGGCCCATCTCGCCATTGTTAGCACAAAAATCAACGAGAAAAGGGCGATATCATCAAAGCGTGGACAGTAGTTGGTGAGCATCGCAGTGACAGTATCCAGCTTTTTTTCTTTGTAATTCACTACTGAAAGGAAGGCCAATGACGATGATCATCCGCCGACTATGTGACTCTTTGAGGCCAGAAATCCTAGCCCAGGTCAAACATCTCATCGAGTGGACACAGCCTTCATATTACCTTGGAGGGGCCATGCGACATCGATGAGATCATGCAGAGTGAACTCGAGGTATTCAGATATCCCGGACTTGTGAACCCAGTATATTGCTTCATTCCGATTCTTGGACGAAAGATTGCGCTTGGCTGCATTTCAAAGTGCGACAGGAAGAACCTTCCGCGGCTGTGCGTCCATGGCAGAAAATGACGATGAGTTCAAGTGCCGATGTGGCTCAAATGGAAGTTGCCGCACGTCTTTGCCTGTAAGCCGTGCTTGAAAGTACAAGCTTGGTAGATTATGCTACCCTCCCGTGTTCCTTCCTCAACTAACAGTGTAAATCATGACCACCTGAGGCTCTCATTGACGAGGCAGAGTAGAAGCCGTGCGAACGGCGTCGTTGGACGGTCGTGCGAAACAAGCACGCGGAGACTTCGATCATGAAGTCGCAAGAGTTGGGTGCAATGGCCACGTCGGTGCCTCATTAGAAGTTTCCGTGAAGGAGAGCCCCCTGCTAGGGTTTGATGTAGGGTTTCCATCCCCTCCAAGGAAGAGCTCGACATGGAGGGCATGCCTCCCAGCAAAGTAGTTCGTTCCCCCGAGTGGCAACAAGATATGTGGATGTAATCCATGAGTCTATTAGCTATTACTTGTCATTTACAGTGGTTTGGTTCTTTCTACTTGTTCTTCCTTGACTGGTGCAGTCACAGAGTCTAAGACGTTCTTGAAGTGCTCGACATAGACTTGACGTTGTCGTGTGTGGCTCTTCACGTTCCTCTCCTTCAGTCGACTTGTGAGGGGGCTTGGATCCTCCCCCTTGATGCCCCACATATTTGCTACTTGCTCCAAAGGTACAAAGCCATTTTGACAGCTTGGATGCTCAATGGAATAGTAACTCCTTAGACGTGTCTTGTTCGCCCCCTGGCGCGTTGCAATTACCCATTGCTTGGTAAGTACCGTCCAAGTCTTGTCTTTCAGGGGATATGCATCGTCCAATATTGTCTTCAGACATAGCGTTGTCTGATCTTCATCGTGGAAGCGGCCCAGGATAAAGTAGTCTGTGATAGTTTGCTCTGCTGGCCCAACTTGTTCTTGGTAGTATTCAATGTCGCATCCAGCATTTGACAGGGGAACAGCATCCACATCCCGCTTGAGATAGTATTTTGCAAAGGACTTTTCTGCTGTGTACATGGCCTCGGACACTGCTTCAAATGTAGCGTCGACTGTGAACTGGTGCATCACACGCGTCTCAAGTACGTTTGGATCGGTTTCAATGACTTGAATGTCAAGGAAATCACCGTCCTCTGGGTAGACAAGGTGCGACAGCGCTCGCTCTGTGTTGTGGTACATTTGACGTATGATCCACGCGAGGCCTACCTTTCGCGTGGCTTCATCGCCGCCAAACAGCCGGGCATGTCTCCAGGACTTTTCAAAGAGGCATGGACTGGGAGTCACCATGCTTGAGATCCAAGCTTTGAGCAAATCGCTCATACGGGCATAGTCGTCCACTTCTTGCTTGAGAATTCTGTTATCGCGAACCTTCTTTAGCGTATCGTCCTTGAGTGCCAAGGCAATGTCTTCCCAAGGCAGCTTTGACGTCTGGCATCGTTTGAGGTACATGATCTGTCCCTGAAGGTCGTAAATGTGTAGCTTGAAGAACTCAAGCTCCTTGACGCGTTTCGTCTTGATATGCGCGAGAGAGCTGTACAGAGGGTGCGACTCAAAGGCATCTACGTCTTCGCTAGACGCCGCTGAGGTCTCATAGAACTTTCGTTTCTTTGAGAGATGTTGATCGAATTCGCATACAGCTTCCATCCTGCAACGAGACGCGTCGGTTACTCAGAAATTTCGAAAATGGCGATCGGACTTCAATATTTGTGTCTAAAATACCCGTAATGGAGAGAAAAACGAGACGATTCATGGAAAAAATCATATTTCAATACAAATTTCGATATATCAAGACAGAAAATTGCACTTTCTTCTTGGACAGTTCTCCTGTCTGGATCATTTCCCTGGGTCAGTCAGTTCATCCGAGGCTCGTGCTTGTGATTTGAGGAATGGGACAAAGCATGGAGAAAGGAGTGGGACTTCTTCTATCATTCGCATCAATAAACGCACAATCTTGGACTCCTTTTGTGGGCAAGTGTTGTTGAAGTTCCATTAAGCAGCTACATCTCCATTTATCCAACCGCAAAATCGAGCTAATTCACAATTTGTCGAATTAATGTGATTAACAATTGATTTACAGAGATAGTCTCTATAAATATCTCGATTATTCTGAATCATTGAGATAAATTCTGGTGAGTGATAGGCGTACTATTAATCTGGCCAGAAGTTATCGTGCATCATTTTTTTTATTTTTAGTCACGCCTTCATACAAACACAGAATGAAAGATTAAGCTTTTGAATTTAATGAATGAAATATTCTCCTGACATTCACCTTTCTGTGACTTCACACCATTTCAAAATCGGCCAAGAAATGGCTGAGATGCAAAAGGTGTAACATCGGCTTCCCCAGGCCAAGAAGATGATGGTTGTGCGCGTTCACACGTATTTCCTTAGCGAAGCGGCAAAACCGTCGCGTGAAAAGAAAAAGAAAGTGCGGACTCTTGTAGCTGAAGTCTGTGGCATTGCAGAGAGCACGGCATCTCTTATTATTGCGCAGTATAGCAGAATTGGCGCGATGTTGGCTGAGGAGACTGATGATATGCTCGACATGCATGATCCCGATGACACGAATGCGGACGAGTCCGAATCGGACACGAAGGGGTGTTTGTTTGGATATAATAATATCATGAATCGTGTATTGATTATTCAAGTCGTTTTTATACGAAAAATTAATTCTGCAATAAAAATAAAATAAAACAATGCGCACGAAATAAAAATGATTTCACACGAGAAATCCCGGTATTTAATTAAACCCTAACACAGATAGCGCGATTGCAAAACCATGCGGCCGTTTCATGGAGGTCTATCTGCATGAATATGCCTTTACAAGTCTTTCGACAAACTTAACTCTCACCAGAAATTGTTTCTTCTAGATGATGAAGTCGTCACATGGACTTTTATCACCAAGTTCGACGTTTGAAAAGGAGTCATTTGGTGCACGATAAATATTGTCCACATCAATAGTAGTTGGACTTGCAATCAACCGCACATCCAATCTTTGATCCAAATACTTCAAAGCGACGACAGGAGCCACTTCGACGACTTGGATGGGCTTTGAGGGATGCCAGCTAGTTATAATAGATGTGCACAGAAAATGAGCTAATTATCTCTGGAAATCCGAGTCGATGCACGGCCGTTTGCTGTTCTGCTGGCGAAATGCAAATCCATGGTAGATTCCGTCCGATTACTGAACAAGTTTTGTTGAGTAACTTGCAACTGTCGCATGCCTTGGATCTGTCATTTGACGTCGTGCGAGCAAGGCGTGGGTTATCAAACGCGTGATTTTGAGATGATATGAACTGAAGGTTGGCTCTAAAACGACGAGGAATCAGTTCACGGTCGTCGCGTTGGCGTGGACAGGGCGCGATTCTGTGCACGGACAGTGTCGAGAGTCACCTTTGATCATGTGGTGATATATTTAATTGTCCGAAGCCAAACCAGGTGGGCGAGACGTTGCTGATTCAACAATCGCTTCGAAAGAATTCTTCAAAATGACGACCGCCTGGAAATTCAATTTTCTCGACATGGACGCTAAATCGTTCCATGGCGTGTTTACTCCGCTGCACGGTGCAGCTTTGCAAAGCTTATCCCTTTCGTCTCCCTCCTACACACTAGATGACGAGAGAGCCAAGAGGATACAAAGTTGTATTTGTCAAATGAACAACCGCAAACAACAACCAAGTGTTTGATCCATGGGTTCATATCAATATCCGTTCTCGACTCCCCGTCTTCCACACATCCCCGCAACAAACCGAACAATTGAAAAGCACCCTTCACTCTTTGGCAATCCTTGTCGTCGACACTGCAGATTTTGTTGAGGGAAACCCACGATCGATGACACAAGACTTCTGATTTTCTTTTCTCGCCTGTATAGCTGAAACTTTGGTGCAGGTTTCAATGTATTCTAGCATCCTCGGTGGAATTGTCCAGGTAAAGGCTGGACATCGCTTTGAAGTTGCGATCCACATGAGCGCCGCAGGTTGACGAGCACTTCTGATATTGGAGGTCAGCATGGGCTACTGTGCACAAAGACATCAAAGAATCAAAGGACGACATTTGTCAGAGCCAGCCCAGAACAATTGCAACATGATTTGCTTGAGATGTGCTACAAATCACACTTTGGTTCAAATACGGAACGGACGACATGGAGACGGGGGGGTCTGCATCCACATCCACAGTCATTTGAGACATCGCGCCATTGTGGCTTTCTTCAAATTGGATTGTCATGGGTGAAGAAAGACCGCAGCGACAGAATGCGCATCTCGGGGGATAATGAGGCAGCGCCATGGATGATTCGTAAACGTCTGTAGGTTGTGGAATGCCTCATGTGGTATGCATAGATGCAGTGGATATGGTTGGTCTGTACAGCTATGACGCGATGCAGACGTGGTGGGATGAACTTTATGTTGGTTTGGACCACACGATGGATTTCCACTGCCCTGAATTCGATCAAAACAACGTTTTGATCGATAAACAACGCGTGAGACCCTTATGGGACCCTTCCATCGTCGGCCCACAAACTCAATTTGCCCCACAAGTATGAAAATCTTTGACTTGTACTTTAAATTTTGAATCGTAGGTGGGCCATGAGAGCCACCTGTCCCGCCGTCGACTCTACCAGTACAACAACGGAGGTAATTTAGACCACTCCACTGATGTAAATTCGGATACACGTTGAGACGCCCGAGCCAATACTTTGAGGGAAATAATCGACACCAAGACACTACGCATACTCGACAGAGATGATGGGTGCCCTGAGCATTCCGGGCTGCATCCATTTACATTTACACTGTTAATATGTTGTGTCTGCTCAATGTGGTCTCAGAAAGTGGTCGCTAGGACTGGGTTGGATTGAGACCATCTTTTGTTTCGAATGGGTGCGCGCGCTGAGCTTCATGAAATTTCTTGAAGTCTTCTTAGGCCTTGCGAATCAAGCAGACAGATGTGCATTGTTCGAGCCTAGTTAAAATTGACCTACCTTCTCTTCCGTCAAACGACTGCATTAGTAGCAATGCAGTATCGGAAGCAGCGATGACCAAAGCTTGACGGGACGAAGATTGAAGCTGTCTAAACGCAACTTATTCTCTTTGCGGTTATTTTTCTTATTCGTTCCTTCACTCAGGAGCTCCAAAACCTCGCTGCAGTGGAAGTTCAAAAATGTGCGCTGTTGAAAGTCCCAATTTGATGCTAACGTTAGATGGGTTTGCAAGTAATGTGAAGGCAGTGAAGTGCAATTAGCGCAATATCATGCAGCCCTTTTGTTCTTCATACAAAAACTAAAAGAAGAGAAAGAGAAAACTACAGCCCCCACTTGAGACGACTTTGTGAAAACAAACTGTTGGACAGTTTTGCGAGGGCAAAGTGACTTGACAAATATTGTTGATTTGATACGAATTTCCAGACCCCGTTCAATCGAATCACGCCGGCGGATCGACTCACCAATCGACGCCATTGGCTAATAAATATTTTGGGCGATTGTGATTGGCTGAATAAAATTTAAGAGAAAGTACTGTTCTCATGAGAGAAAGTACTGTTCTAATTTTCAATTCATCCAATCTATTGGCGCGATTGGAGATTGATACTAAAAATCAATCCAAATTGGGAAATTTCTAGCGAATCCACAATAAATTAGTCTTAACTTTCTGGGTTTAGTGGCGTTGTTACGATGTCAAATGCAATCTGTGTCTTTTATCTTCAATCTAGTATGGACAATGTGACACAGTGGAAATATGTCATTAAAATGAGGGAGTTCCGAACCGTATGACACCAAACAATCTCTTGTAGAGAACAACGTGTGGATGTCTATGACGAGGGGTGCAGTGGTTTGAGAGATATTACGCTCTTCATACGTCAAAGTACAGTGTACTGTACTCTGTACCTTCTGCCCTGCAACAAACAGCACCAAGATCAGTACTTCGCTCATTGTGTACTACAGGTCTCACTGGTGTTTTCAACGCATTCCGCTTTCTTCATACGGGCTCAGACCATTTTAACTGCGGTAAACAAACAGTCAGTGGCTTGGTCAGTCGAACCGAGGATTTGGACCTTGATGAACCCCAACACCCCTTTCTAAACCCCCTCGCCCCCGATGAAACCCCTGCACCCCCAACAGCAATGATGTGTCCAGGTTCAAGAAGTACAGAAACCTATTTTTATGTTTCAGCCAATCGGTGCGACGAACGACAAAAGACGACACATTTGCGTAATTGGATCAAGATGGACATATCGCCGCCGCGAGAGAAGAAGAAGAAGAAGAAAGTGAGCAAGAAGAAGCAGATGCAAGTGCTTCAGCAGCGCATCTACAACCTTGAAAACTGTCTTTCGAACAGGAAACGATACACCACGACTTTGATGCCGTGGGAAGAAGTCGCGAAGGCTCTCAAAGAGGACACTCTTGAGCAAGTGCGCGCCAACCGCACGTTAAAACGCGAAGTGGAGATGCAGAAAGAATTATACGCAGCTCTGACAGCATGGATCTCAAGAATGACGCCTTTGAGGGTTTGGGGGTAAGCAGGGAGAGGCGACGGGACCACGCGAGCGAAGCGAGCTTTGTCACAAAGGGGTGAATTAAAAATTAACGCTACAACTACGGAGCGAAGCGACCACGCGCTTTAGCGCGTCACGCCCGAAGGGCGTCCGGAGGGTCTGGGAGGCGGAGCCTCCCAGGGCTCGTTTTAATTGGTTGTAGGCACTTGTAATCTAATTTCATTGGTCCTTTCGTTTGCCTTCTTCAGTGTGAGTTATGTCGCTGATTGTGCAAGCATGAAGTGACTGAGGGGATCAGTTAGTCAGTTCAGAAGCTTGCCAGCTTTATCCGGATATCCGGATAAGGGGGATTTGGGGGCCCCGGGGGGATTTTCGGGGGCCCCTGGGGGGATTTCCATGGGGGAAGTTCCTTGGGGAGGAAGTTCCATGGAAGTTTGGGGTTTAGGGGTTTCGGGGTTGGGGGTTTCGGGGGTTGGTGGTTTCACCCCGACACCTGTACTAGTTGTCGAGTAGACTAGCAGGTGTCGGGGTGGTGTCTAGTTTGAGTCGAGATGGACTAAGTTTAGACTTTAAGGTTGGTGGTTTGAGATAGCATATTGCTATGCGATCTACCCCGATTTGTCGTAGACCTTCTTTATATGAATCAAAGTATAATAGTCTCTTCAATTCGTGAGAAGAAGGCCCGTTTGGATCATACGGAACTTTATAGTATATGACTTTCTCATGTGCTTTTGGTTTCGTGACTGCGTCAAGTGCCTGACGAAACAGTCGTAAGAGAAGTTCCTTTCGGTAGCCTCTATACATAAGGCGAGTCAAAAGCTTGTTAATAAAGTCTTTAAAGTCACTATCGCGAGGGTTTTGTTTGCGATATTTCTTTACAAGTCCGTATAGGAGTCCTTTGAGTACACCAGGAGGATGTGCACTTGTTGCAGGGTTTGGGGGTTTGGGGGTTTGGGGGTTTGGGGGTTTGGGGGTTTGGGGGTTTGGGGGTTTGGGGGTTTGGGGGTTTGGGGGTTTGGGGGTTTGGGGGTTTGGGGGTTTGGGGGTTTGGGGGTTTGGGGGTTTGGGGGTTTGGGGGTTTGGGGGTTTGGGGGTTTGGGGGTTTGGGGGTTTGGGGGTTTGGGGGTTTGGGGGTTTGGGGGGGTTTGGGGGTTTGGGGGTTTGGGGGTTTGGGGGTTTGGGGGTTTGGGGGTTTGGGGGTTTGGGGGTTTGGGGGTTTGGGGGGGGTTTGGGGGTTTGGGGGTTTGGGGGTTTGGGGGTTTGGGGGTTTGGGGGTTTGGGGGTTTGGGGGTTTGGGGGTTTGGGG